>JAQIUQ010000081.1:0-27500 GCA_030378365.1 Hybognathus amarus
CAGGTGTTCATTCAGTTATGCTGTTCCCTGTCCCCTATATAGTGAACTAAGTGCAGTCACCATGTGAAAAATAGTAAATAAAATGAACAGCGATTCAGCCACACTTCGGCATCTATTTATGTATCTATTTATAGATTCTAGAGAGCATTTTGATTGGATAGAAAATCTGATGAGAAACTGTCATCTGAAATCATTTATCTATATTGGCGGTTAAAGTTAGGAGTGACTACAAGTTTTAAATGTGTATCTTCTAAACACAAATTTTGTCATCCTTGTTGCGAGCACACCATCTTATACATAACAGTAAGGCAGACATGGTCTGGACTGATGAAAACTTCGATTTTGATTTCATGGGGACTTAAGTTAGTTTTTTTCTTTTCCCAACATTGACAGCCAATCAGAATCCATCCTGCTGTGATAGAGCGCCGTAAGTTATGACGTCACTTTGTAGGGACAAGCTCGGAAGCTGAGCGGCGCATGGGGTTCCCTCCGATTTTTGAAAAGCTATGCATTTTCCCCATAGACTTTTGGAAAATCGCAGAAAACAAGACCTGACACGTTTTGGCTTTGTTCACCACAACCTTATTTCAGGCGTAGCAAAACCCCTTCAAAAACTCCTGAGGATCGATAAATTTGTCTCCTGAGGATCGATAAATTGTTTTCATGTCAGTTAATTTATTCACATAATGTAAGTAGTTATTCTAATGTTCTAATTCTAATTTATTTATTTAGTTAGTGTGTAATGTTACTGTCTTTGAGCATTAAAAATTGGCTTTATAAATTCACAATGTTACTCATTGAAATAATCCCCGCCGACAGAATACGCAAAAAAAAGGACAAGGCCTGGTTGACCTGCAATGTCAAAGAAATACTGTTTTTCCTTTTCTAAAACTCATTTGTTAGACCTTTTCTTGACTGACAAACTTAGAGTGGTTAAAATGTATTTTAAACACCGTTTCTGAACATTGTAACTCCAACGTTTATCTGTGTGCTGCTCATATTATGGAGAACAGCTTCCAGAAACTATAAGAGAGTACAATGCAAGGCTACACACAAGTTTCTCCTGAAACAGAGCAGCTAGTCTCCAACTTTGTCGGGACAATCTGTTGTTGTGTACTTACAACTTGTGTAAGTATGTCTTATTATTTGTAGTTGTGTTTTCTATTAACAGTTTCAATTATAAGTTGTATAGTTGCTATGATAAACAATAGGGCAAAGTTGATTGCCTTGACTAGCCTGCTAACAGTGTTGATGTATCTGACTTCTGACCTGTAATGCTGCCTGAATCGTAATCATACACTGTTTGTCCGTTGACCGTTGGCCAGAGGAGAACTGAGCCTGGGTTCTTCCAAGGTTTGTTTCTCCATTCTGTCACTGATGGAGTTTTGGTTCCTTGCCACTGTTGCCTTGGCTTTTGGCTTGCTTAGTTGGGGTCATTTAATATTCAACAATATTATTGATGTTATCACTTTTAAGCTGCTTTGATACAATCTGTATTGTAAAAGCACTATATAAATAAAGGTGACTTGACTAGTTTACTGTAGTGTTTGTAAGCTCTCGCTTTTGTAAGGCTGTTCACTGCCCCTTAGAAAAATGAGCCATGGTTTTGTGATCAATTACTGTTTGTATTACCATAGTTTTCTGACAAATATCATGATTAAATGGTGTATAACATTGTACACCATTTAATACTTTTGACCGTTCGATTAAAAGTTTTAGATTGGTAAGAGCTTTTATGTTTTTAAAAGAAGTCTCTTCTGCTCACCAAGGCTGCAATTATTTGATTAAAAAAAAACACAAAAAAAAACAGTAATATTGTGAAAAATTATTACAATTTAAAACAGCAGTTTTCAATGTGAATATATAGTGAAGTGTAATTTATTCCTGTGATCAAAGCTGAATTTACAGCATCATTACTCCAGTCTTCAGTGTCACATGATCCTACAGAAATTATTATAATATGATGCTCAAGAAACATTTATGATTATTATCCATGTTGAAAACAGTTTTTTACATTTTTATTTCAGGATTCTTTGATGAATAGAAAGTTCAAAAGAACAGAATTGATCTGAAATGGAAAGCTTTTGTAACATTAATCACTACCATTCAAAAGTTTGGGGTCAGTAAGAATTTATTTTTTATTTTCAGGGGGAAAGAAATTAGAAAATACTTTTATTCATCAAGGATGAGTTAAATTGATCAAAGGTTACAGTAAAGACATTTTGGCTCAATCCCAATTCACCCCTTGGCCCTACCCCTTTAGCCCTACCCCTCCGTTTTGCGCGCTGTCCACGTGTAGGGGTAGGGTGTCCCACTACTTTCGCAGATCGAGAGGCAGGGCAAAGGGGGTGCTACACGGCCCTGGAAAACGAGAGATTTTCTCAGGTAGGCACATGCGACGAACGAGGGCTCAAGAGAAAGTTCATGGAATGCATCGGAAATCACCGCCGAGACGTAAATCGCAACGGTGTGGAACATTTAAATTTCGCGCCATATGATTCCACCACGCACTTTATTTACTCTTATAATAACACTATAGCCAAGCTTTTAAATTACAGAAATGGTATAATGGATTACGCTTTCTGATCAGGAAAGACATACATTTCGAGGGAGGGATGTTATAATCATCATGTTTATTCAAAGTTAAGAGCAGCTGGCGTTGATTGTCAGTTGTTGTCATGGAGAAATCCTGTAAAGTTACTCTGACAATGGCAGAGCCGATCGCGACAACTGATGACGCATACGTGTTCATGAAGGGTTGTTCCATTTCGTAGGGGCACATTTCAACCCCCTTCGGCCCCTTATTAACTCCGTTTTAAGGGCCAAAGGGTGACACTCGAAAACAAGGGGTAGGGCCAAGGGGTGAGATACGGGATTCAGCCTTATAATGTTAGAAAAGATTATATTTTAAATAAATGCTGTCTCTTTTGAACTTTCTATTCATCATAGACTTTTGGGGGGGGAAATGGTACATGACTGTTTTCAACATTTGAAAATAATAATTAGTTTTTTTTCGGAAGGAGGGCTCTATCGAAACCGGAACTAAACGACATGGTGCAGTTATACTCTACCCTTTTTGGTAACACTTTATTTCACGATGTCCATGATACAGAGTAATTACTTAATTAATTACTTCAGTAGTAGACATTGTAAGAACATGTAACAACATGTAATTAACATGTAACAAAGTTATGGAACAGTCTGTACTTACAGATTGTAATTACACTCATGTAATAGGCAGCTACTGTTACACGTGTAACAGGCTAAAGTCGGTTCATACATGTTACCAACTTGGTACAATGTAATTATATAAAAAAGTATGTTGTACTACTCAATGTAACAACAAGTATTTAAATATGTTACTAAGGTGTGAAAAAAGCCTGCAGTTACACATTGTCATTTTGTACCTTCTAAAACAGTGTATTAAGTATTGTACTTGAGTGTACTTCATGTGTATATAAGGTATGTAAGGAGATACATATGGAGAACACTTAAGTTCAGATGTTGATACACTTTATTTTACGTAGCTTATCGCCTGTGTAATATTATGTAATTGCAATGCAATCAGGCAGCTACCGCATGCATTTATGCTGTGAACGAGGGAGCTAGGCCTAATTCAAACTAAAGTACATATGGATAAGGTTTGTAGATACACATGAAGTACACTTAAGTACAATCTTGATATACTTTATTTTATGTAGCGTTATACCTGTGTAATATTATGTAATTGCAATGTAATTAGAAGCTGACTGCATGCATTTACACTGTGAACTAGAGGGTTAATTCAAATGGATAAGGTCTGTAGAATACTGATGAAGTACTTGAGTGTTTGATGCACTTTATTTTAGAAGGTACAAAATTACCATGTGTAACTGCAGGCTTTTTACCTTAGTAACATATTAAGTACTTGTTACATTGTACCAAGTTCGGTAACACATGTTATCCTGACTTGGCCTATTACACTGTGTAACAGTAGCTGCCTATTACATGTGTGTAATTGCAATCTGTAAGTACAGGCTGTTCCATAACTTAGTTACATGTTAATTACATTTTTTTGCATGTTATTACAATGTTTACTACTAAGTAATTAATTAAGTAATTACTCTGTATCACAGACACCGTAAAATAAAGTGTTAACTGTTTGTTTGTTTTTTACACAATTTTCCATTCTGGTCAGTGCTCTTTAAGTTATTTGTTCATTATTATTGTATTTTTTCGTGATTTGAGACATTAAGTAGTTTGTAACGTCGTCTCTTGACACATTTGTTAGCTCCTTGCTGTACACATTCATGTGTTTTGATGGAAGCATGGCCTTGGACACTCTCTGAAGGGAGGGTGGACTCATGCTTTCAAAGCTTGCCTCTTCTGAAAATTGCCAACCCTTTGTAATCAATTTTGTATAAATACATTTAAGTTTGGGAAATGTTAAATTGCTAGAATGCTAGTATCACAACTGTTTTTAACACTGATAATAAGAAATGTTTCATGAGCAGCAATTCGGCATGTTACAATATCTGAATGATTCCGTGTGGTACTGAAGACTGGAGTAATGATGCTGAAAATTTAGCTTTGCCATCACAGTAACAAATACAATTTTTAAAAAACAGAAAGCATAAATTGTCCTCATATTTTATAAAATTTCATATTACAATTTTTACTGTGATTTTGGTCAAATGTGTACTGTACATGGTCCACTTTTAATAGACTGACTTTGGACTATTTTGAAGGAAGATATAGTCTACAGATGTTTGTGCCTGTGACTGAGTGAAGCAAGAAAACATGAGGAAAAGCATGTCTAAATTTATATATGATAAATGACTGACTCTTTAAATAACTACCTGTCTGTTTCTTGTGTGTCGACGTTATGTTGCCGATGTCTGTGTCAGGGTTCTGGTGATGAGGTATTTTCCACATTAGATTAGATACACTACAAACATTTGTCAACATCTCCACCCTGGTTTTAAACATGCCTTCCCATCACCCCCTTCTTATAATAATGGTCCGGGTCTGTGTGAACATGTCAACAATTAACATCGCTGAAACAGGTGTTGAGAAATGTCCATGCCCTAAAGAGACAGGCAAGTATACACACATACAAAATCCCCTCACACTTTGCTAAATTAGAGTGCACCACACACTCAAGGTTTTAGGTAAATCTGAGCATGCTCGGAGAAGCGTACTGAGGGCTCTTTTCATGCTCTTGTGTTACGGTAACCGGGCCCGTCTCTTGGGGAATGCAGTATGGCCCTTCCCTCTGGTCCACTCCTTGTTGAATCATGTGCAGTGCCGGATTGGGTTGCATTGTGGGAGTTGGAATGGGTCATTGGAACTTCTTGGATGGAGAAGTGGGCTTTATTTAGCCTCTAGAAAGGAAAATAGTATGTAAAAATCACTTTTATTTCCCAGTATGCCTTAGCGTCATAGTGAAGCTGAATCAATATTTAGTAATGCAAGTTTAAAGGTTGATCATCTTTCACTAAAAAACACAAGTCAAAGTAGTTCTCTTAATGCAGTGTACATTTTGATGTCACCTAAGTTAAATTATGCTTACATTTTAGAATAAATCTTCTTTCACATCTAATGTACATTCATTGTCTACGATTCTAATAGAGTCTCTGCTGAAGAAACTACGTGAGGAAACTCTGCACATTCTTATGGCCTCAGAACTTGTGGCCCCTCAGGGACCGATCACGTGAGACCTTTCAGTCCCTGGAGCCACACAGTACCTGCAGAGTCTGGCTCACATAGTCATCAGTGTCTGTGTGGAATCACCTCACCTCTGGGAATGTCCTGAGGCTGACGGGTTTCAGAGAGACCTCCTGGAACGGCTGCTACAGTGCCCACACTATGAGGTTCGGCTGTTTGCCCTGGAACAGTTCCTCAAGAGACTTCAGAGGATAGAGGACAAGTCTCAGCACTGTGGTCAGGAACCCTTGCCCTTTGAACTCAGTGTGTCCAGCCTAACCTCTTTGGCCCTTCATGAGACATACCCGGCGTGTCAAGCCAAGGTGAGGAAACCGTACTCTACACAACTTATAAAACACACTGCAAAAGAAATAACACAAATAAACTACCACACAATATAAAAAAAAAATCTGCAACTTTACAAAACTTTACAAAACTATAAGAACTTTAACAAAAATAACACAATTTGGTTACATCTTGAAACAATCTTGCTTTGGAACGTGGATATTGTTTTTAGACCCATTTTTTCAGCTTACAGAAATAATATACTTAAGAAAATAGTTAAGTGAATGAGTATGAATATAGTTACTGAGTGTAATGCATGTTTATTGGAATTAAATGACGTGAAATAAATTCAATTAGCTAAATCTCTACTGTATGTAATTTCACAATTACTTCTATTGTCTTAGAAATAAGATTAACGTAGTACTCCCAATGTACTGACAGGCATGTATGGTTAACTAAAATATAACGTAATGTCTTTTCTGTTGAAACTTGTATGTCATGTTTTAAATCTTTTTGGAATGATGCATCTATATTGATGAAATTGCGATTTATTAACTTAAATGTAATCGAATTAACTTAAATGTAATCGATTAACACACTGCAGTTAGCTAGTGTTACTCAACACATAAAAATAAGTGTATTTCTTACACAACCAATTTTTTTACACCACTAAAATGTACTAGTATAACTTTTAATTTGATATCATTACAATTATTTACAAGAAACTTTACAAATCATTCAGAAACCTAACAAATCTTTTTACATACTCCCCAAAACCTTACAACAAGCACTATAAAACACATATAATATAATAGGAAAACTTGTCAAAAAATTCCAAAAACAATAGGGAAAAATCTTTACAAAAACAAAAATATATACTGTGATATTACTAGAAAAATAATAAAGTTTGATTTGCGGATCTTGCAATTTTTGTGAATCAAACTTGGTGCAGGTTAGCAGCCGAAACCTTTTGCATTGTTCTTTTCACCATGTTAAAATACCGATCACAGAACTCTGGGGCCCTGAGATTTGTGAATTCAGCTGTAGAAATGACATTTCTTTGTACAGGGATTCTCTGATTAGCTGAATAAACGTCTGCACTGTAAAAACCTGAATGAAACCGGCTGAATGTCATTTAATTTCCATTCACTCCATACACACAAATTTCTTTGGCCCTGCAAATGAAATGGCAGGCGATTTCCTGTTTAGAAAAAGGGCTCATGTTTCAATTCCTTATAAACACTCAACCAACCATCAATTATTCTCCTGTTTTGCTGTTTCTATCGTCCAAACTGACGGGAATGGGCTTTTCTGTGTGTGTGTGTGTGTGTCTGCGTGTGCGTGTGTGTCTCTAAAAGCTATTTTATTGGCCAACTGTTAATGTTTAGTCCTGCTGTTAGGCTCTTGACTTTCGATATGGCCTGGTTTCCAAGGTAAGTCTTCAGTTCCACCAAAGCATTCTGGGAAGTGACTAGGAAAGTTAGGCTAATTTCCTCTATGGGCTCAAGTAGATACACTAATAAAAATATGCATTGAACTGTGACTCTGAACTAAAGCCTAGTGCTTAAATCTGTTTTGAAAATATTAATTTTCATCTAATATTGATCTAAATCCACACTGGTTTCGTCATGTACTTCAATATTATTTAATGCATTTTCCGCCAGCACTGGACATTTTGGATATTTCTCTTATCTAAAACTCATCTGAGGTCTTGGAATCTTTACTAACAAGCTCATGAATTGAATCAACTGTGTTTGAAAATGGAGACATCTTAACTGTGCAGTGCTGAGTTCCAGGACCAGGGTTGGGAACCACTGATGCAATGTACCAAAATATAAAAAACTATAATATAATCAAGTAAGGATGCTATAGAAAACCATTTAAAATATATTTATTTAAGGATTTGTGCACTCCAAGAAATAATAATCAACCAAATAAGTCTAAATAATGTCAACAAACCCCTTTTGAGCTACAAGGCCTGTCACGTTAAAGGAAAGGAAAGACGGTGGGGGTCTGAGGAGAAGAAAACAAAGTATTCCGTTAACTCCCTCGCTCTTCTGAAGCGAGTGTTTGGGGGGAAACCCGAGGGCCAGAGCTGAACCAGATGTGTTTTATGTGCAGGGGGATGGAGGGATAGATGGATAGACGGGGAGGGAGGAATGTTACTGACAGACGGGGAGGGTGGAATAAGGGAATGTTCATATGGATGAAAGGAATATGGGTTGAAAAGTGTGGTTGGCAAATGAAAATATTCACAAAACATTCTAGATAGACTTCTCTTTCAGTATGATTAGTCAGGTTAGATGCCATTTTTGTTCTGACATGAAACAGAAAAGTAGGCTGTGCATGATCCATATGCAGTCTGTTCAGTGGGTTTTACTGTTTGAAACCCTTTTATCGTTCAAATAATGCAACTGAGAAAAATGGCTTGTTTTGTGAAAAGCAGTATAATAGGGTGTCTACCCTGACTAAAGTCTCAATTCTCTTGGTGTTTCACAGGTTTTGCAAGTCCTTGCTGTCCTCCCACTTTCTTCCCTGTTGCCCTGGAGAGATGGGATGATGTCTTTGAGCTGTCAGGAGGTTCTAGAGCATCTGCTGACACTGCTTGAGACCTCTACATGCAGGTGAACCATATAGACTTTTAAATTATTGCAGAAAATAAGCTCTGTGACTAACATTAATGATTCTTAAACGTTTTAAGGGGTGTTAGTGGTACATGTTTTCATAGAATAAAATTAAAAAAATATCTTGAGCTTGAGTTAACCTGTAGACCTTATTTAAGGCAAACAACTATTTAAAAAACCCATTGTACTCCGAGACAATGAAATCATTAGTGGATGAACTACTATAATTTATGCTAGGTAGGTCCTGTTTCAATGATAATCATGGAAATCTAAACAAGCCCAAATCTCCAGTAATATTTTGCAAATTGGGTTTCAGCCTATCACATTATATCTATTATTGGTATATCTCATATTGGTATATTGGTATTCTGTTATTAAATTGTATTATGTAGCCTATATCACAGCATTGTATTGACCGTCAGGGTTTCTTCATATCAGCAACTACGTGGGGCATCAGTTGACCACTAGTGGAAACAATGGCAGATGTGGGTGGTGTTTACATTACCAAAATTTCACGCCTATGAAAATTCACCATTTGCATCCAGTTGTGCAGAAAGATCCACTCCAAATTTAAACTATTAATATTGCGTAAAACATTGTTCCGAACACCCTAAAACACAGCATGTTCTCAGCAGCTGTGGACTCCAACAAACCTCCTCATTGTTGAAGCAGTGGTTTGGGTGGTGTGTATCCCTCTGGGAGACGAGAGCTACTCTGTTGAGTGGCTAGTGCTGTTAGTGGGAAGTGTAATGGCTTCAGATGTGGGCTCCGACAACAAAAGAAACCACACATACCTGTGGTCGCCAGCCGTCCCATGTACATCAATCATCCTTTCATACCTACGGCACAGCGGGAAAGAGATTGATTTACACATTAAAGGGCGCGCAGTTACCTGTGCTTTCAATTGAGAGTGTGTGTTTATATACCTTTACATAGGGTTATTCCCTGATAATTTGTGGGTATGTACATGCTTGGAGGTTGTGTGCGTGTCTTAATATGTGTTTATGTAGCGGCAGGTGCAGTTGGTCTGTTGTTTTTGACTTAGGGGCCTCTGAATAACAGACACCTTCACATCTCAGTGAACAGTGGACAGGTCGTGGGTATTACATTACAAAGACTCCCGCTCCTTGCAATGCTCATATGCTTTCAATCTCTCCTCTTATGTTCAGTGTTGGAAAAGGCTTCACAGCATATTGTTATTTGTACAGTGACATGATATGTGTCTTTTGTAGCAGCAGCCTGTGATTTAAGCAACACCATAATACTTGCTGTGTCTTTGCAATTGTGTAATGCAGTGGGACACTTGCAGTGTTGTGTAATGGCACATTTGCTCAGTGTATTTTGGGAGCCGTGTTCTGTTGGACAACACATGCTGGATTACACCTGTTCTGAGATCAAGTTAGAAAAACAGCCCTCTAAGACTCGACCTGGCGGTCAATTTCAATCGTATGTTTTCAGTTCATGATCAGACAGCAGGTCCGGATGGTCATTGAAAAATCAGGAAAATTAAAAAATTGTTATTTCAGTCCTGGAAAGTTCATGAAAATGAGAAAATGTTCTGCTCTTTTTGAGTGCTTGTGTAGAGAAACATTTGTACAGTAACAAGTACAATTGTTTAACTATTCATTTAGAACATTGAGATCTCACATATAAATAGAAGAAATTTGCTTAATCATCTCTGTAAAATGATTTCTAATTCAAGGGAATTCATTGGTCTAAAAGTGTGGGAAACTTATCATTCTAGACTTGATCAATATGCATTTTTAGTTGCATCACCCAGCCCCTCTGGATTTTGGTTATGGATTGAAGTATGCACTTGTTCTTCTGTGTGTTTCAGTGTGGAGCTCTACTGTGCCACTCTCTCCCTAACGTCTGGCTGGTGGTGCACCTGGCTGAATCAACGTCGCAGGTAAGGAAGAAGAAAAGGAACGAGAGTTAAGAAAGGAAAGAGAGAAGCATTGTGTAGGAAGTTTCCAGACTGACTCAAGCATGACACTATCTAGACTGGAGCAGATTACAGATACTTAACCTTATAGTGGCTGAACATTCTGCCACATCTCACTACAAACAAGGCAATCCCTGGGAAAAAAAAGAGCATAGGTGCTTTAGCTTTACCACAGGCTGCGGAAAGTTTTTAAGAGCTGTTAACGTTGTTTGTTGATCGCTGAAATGTTTGTGAATGGTCGTTGGACGATTAGCCACTAAGTGTGATGTGGGAGAGGGGGACGACTGAGGTTTATGGCCTCAGAGATCATTTTTCTTTGTTGGCTGTGATTTTTAATGGCATAAAGACATAAAAGCAGTTACACTACCGTTAAAGGGACTCTGTGTAACCTTTTAGGTAATTTGTTATCTAAAAGCATTATTTTTATTCATAAATATGTCCTCAGTGGTGTACAAATACCTGTGCCAATTATCTGACTTATCCTTGTAAACGAAGAATTTATTATCTTTATATACATGGGACGGGTAAGTCCACAGAGGCTTCCATGTCATTCTGCCATCCTGAAAAACTATAAAAGCAGAGAGGATCAAAAAGTACTAGGCAATCGCGTTTCCACAGCGTGGTTTCGTTCAGAGCCAGCGTCATGTGACTGAAGCAGCAGAATCGGACGAGCAGAGCCGCGAAGAGGCGCTTGTCTAAACCATAGGCGGTCTAAACCTGGAAATTTAAATAAGCTAAATTGCAATTTTATTTTCTATGGCGAATCATACTTATGCCGAGCCACAGGAGAAGAAATCCTTGTCGCCAAAGTCCCAAACTGAATGGAAAAGGAAACGTGACCGCAGATTACAAAAAACAAAAGTAAATGTCAGGGTTAACTAATGAAGGAGAAAGATTTCAAAAGACACACTGAAGTCCTGCTTTTCTCCTCGACAGGTCAATGTCTACCATAAAATAACTTTCTTTTTGGGAGCTTCCTCTTTTTCTTTGACTGAAAATATCTGTAGCCTACTGGGAGTCTAGTAGAGTGATAAGCTCCCTCATATGTCCTGGTAACTTAGTTACAGGTCATATTTATATCACATTTAGAAAGAAGTCCTGTAAGTTACCAAAAAAACAGAAACAGACGCGACTGAAGAAGTGTGTCCTCTTTCTTTTGTGAAATCTAACGGTAATTATGTCTGTGTGACTTATGTTACGAATAAAGAAGGCATAAATACTTATTACAATAGTTTTTCACAGTCAGTAATACTGTAACATTTGTTTGTTCGCTGTGTCAAGCTGCAGTTTGTTTGAAATTACAAACATGTTCAACTGAAGGAACACTCAACAAAGTGCTATTAGAAGACATCCTGTCATAGCTTTTTGGTACATAACGGCTACCATAGATGCAACACGCATTTGAAAAAGCGAAGCGCTGGAGAGCACAATTTGTTTAAATGCAAAATACAATTTCACCGCTAGAGTCCCTTTAATTTTTTTATTTTTTCATTAAAGCTTTTATTCCTATCGGAAGCATTAAATTGATCTAGAGTGACAGTAAAGATATTTATAATGTTATAAAAGATTTTTACTTTCAATTCATCAAATAATCCTTAAAAAAAATAAAAATCTAAAAAAAAACTGCACAACTGTTTTTAACACTGACAATAAGAATTGTTTCTTGAGCACCAAATCAGCATATTAAAATAATTTCTGAAGAATAATGTGACACTTACGTGAAATAGATTAACATAAAAAAACTGTTATTTTAATTGTAGTAATATTTCACAATATCACTGTTTTTACTTTTAGTTTTTTGACCAAATAATTGCAGCCTTGGTGAGCATAAGAGACTTCTTTCAAAAATGTGTATAGTCAAAGCACAATCTCATATCACAGTAACAATATATATCATGATAAACATTTTTTAATTGGATTTCCAATTAAATATATATATATAGCCTCACCAAGGCTGCAATTATTTGGTCAAAAAACTAAAAGTAAAAACAGTAATATTGTGAAATATTACTACAATTAAAATAACAGTTTTTTATGTTAATCTATTTAATCACGTATCATACATATATATATATATATATTTATATATCCAATTAAATATATATATATATATATATATATATATATATATATATATATATATATATATATATATATATATATATACATAATTGGGTATATAAATATATTTATATATCCAATTAAATATATATATATATATATATATATATATATTCATATAAACAACAAATAAATGGATCCAGAAGCAAATGAATCCATTCTGTCCCTGATGGAGTTCAGGTTCCTTGCCACTGTTGCCTTGGCTTTTGGCTTGCTAAGTTGGGGACATTTATATTCAACAATATTATTGATCTGTGTTGTATTATTTTCATGTTATCACTGAATGCTTTGATACAATCTGTATTGTAAAAAGCGCTATATAAATAAAGGTGACTTGACTTGAAAAGTTTGGCATTAGTCCAAAAACAAACTCAAAAGAGTAACACTAAAAAAAGTAAAGATTGTACTGATTTTGATCAGATGAATCACATTGGAAGTATCTTGTGTATCTTTGTCAATGCATGCAGTAATATAATATACATCAAAAAACCAAGGCATTACCATCTGATGTCACTGTAATGTGGTATCACCACAGTAGCAACTTAGTTGTGCGTTATGGCTGATCAACTTGTTGTTGTGTTAAAAAGCAGGAGCTCAGTGAGGCTGCAGTGGTCTGTCTGAGCAGATGGGGGCGCTGGTCCTGCAGAGCTGTGGTGAAAGAACAACCTGGCAGAAGTCAAACTCATGTCAGCTGAGGTGCTGGTGAAGGCTGTCCCCACCTGATCATGTGGCCAGCTTTGCCTCTGGGTGAGTGTACATCTGTGGACAAGAACAAGAATGCAGGAATGTAAACTGAAGCTTACAGTGTGTTTGTTTTTTTCTAGGTATCACACTCACTGTGGCGCTTATGGAAGTGTCTGTTTACATTATTACAGGATGAAGATCAGGATGTCAGGGACGGGGCGGCTGACTTCACCTGCTACATACCAACCCATTTGCACACCACAGGTACACACAGACATACACTCATATTAAAGGAATGATCTGGGTTCAGGGCAAGTTAAGCTCTATCTGCAGTACTGATTGGTTTCCTAGCTGTTTTGTCAGCCGAACGCCTTTGACTTAAAGGGTTAGTTCGCCCATTTAAGACATGAAGTTGTAATGCAATCCTTTCCAGCACTATAGTGTGTACACACTGATCCACTCTGTTGTCACCCTTCTGGTCAGAGTTCTGACCGCTGGAAGTTTTTGAATGAAGTACTCCTGGCTAGTTTCCGGGGCCACAAAACTGTGCGTTTTTACGTGAAATGATTTGCGTTTCAACGCTTGATTAATTTACCACACAAAACACGCCGGTCAAAATTCATACCTCAGTTTTAATGCAGCACTATTTTCTATCCATTTCTATCAATCCGCGCAGCCGCAAACATCAACAGTGTGCACGTCACGATCAGCTGTTCCATAGTGTTTACACAATCGATTGACAACTAGGTAAAAAGTATTAAATTAACAATGGTGCGAACTTGTAAATTCCCAGGCTGTTACCACAAGGATGTGCCGGGATCAAAGTTCAGATTTTCGTGTGTGTAGTGCTCACTTCAGCGAAGACAATTACATCCCCAACCAAGGAGAAAAAAAAAAAGATTTTAAAGAGTTTTGCTGTACCAGTACCACTGGGTAAGCTCTGTTTACTAACTTTATGATCCCATGTCTAAACTGTACAGTAAACAAGCTGATGAGACATTTGGTGTCAAGTCTGTAACAAATTTATTAATTTATTAATAATTGTATTACTGTCCACTCAGTAAAATAATAATAATGCAGTCAGATAGACTAGTATATAGCCAACTGGTCAAGACAACGTTAAATTCTTAAATAAAAAAACTACAAAGCAACATGAGCGATCACACTTACTCAGCCGACATCTGACTGTCAAGTCCAGCTGGTTTGGGTCGCTTTTTCCAGTTGAGTTTAGGTACGTAGAAGAACTTCTCCAGGACACCTGCATTTAGTATTGCAGGGAGAATGTCATTGGATGTAGCTAATGCAGACAGTTCGATTGGTTTTGCATCTGTGGCATGACGAGTTCCCATTCATGGCAGCAATAGCTTTCAACCTCTGTTGGCATAACTTGACAATTTGAACAAGTGCACCACCATTTGTCGTTTATCCTGGCTTTTGCTACAGCTGTGGGCCCAGCATCAACTTGGACAACTTCATTTCTGTCCTCTCGCTCTCTCTCTTCACGTTCTATCTCCTTCTGCTAAAGTCCGGTTCATAAAGGTATCCTTTTGTCGTTGTGCTAAAATTACTTTCATCATCTGATCCGTCTGAAATTGTGCTAAAATTGGTTTCATCATCATAAGTTTCGCAGTCAGACATGGTCAGCGAGTCGCGCGCTATCAACAGCTGATCGTGACGTGCGCACTGTTGACGTTTGCGGCAGCGCGGATTGATAGAAATGGATAGAAAATAGTGCAGCATTAAAACTGAGGTATGAATTTTGACCGGCGTGTTTTTTGTGTGGTAAATTAATCAAGCTTTGAAACGCAAATAATTTTTTCATGTAAAACGCACGGTTTTGTGGCCCCGGAAAGTAGCCGGGAGTATTTCATCGAAAAACTTCCAGCGGTCAGAACTCTGACCAGGGGGTGACAACAGAGTGGGTCAGTGTATATACTATAGTGCTTGTAAGGATTGCATACAACTTCTGTCTTAAATGGGCGAACTGAACCCTTTAACTCTTCAAGGAGGTACTTGAAGTAAATATTTTAGGTAAAAGTGGCCATATTATACTGTTATTTTTCGGGGTCTGCTAGAATCATAGACTTTAAAAAAATATGGACATAGTATCCGTGACGTCACCCATAGGTTTCTGAAGAGCGTTTTGAAGCCTAAAGTGGGCGGGGCCGGCCGTCACCATCTTGGCAGTGCGTCACCTCTCGTCACTACCGGATAAATTAAAATGGGCAAAGAGGTGGGACGCGGGTGGAGCTGAGGTACTAATGCTATGCTACTGCCCTCGCGCTGAATTGACAGCTGATTAAAAAAGTAAAATATTTAATAATGCCCTTCTGAAATATTATAATAGTTAAGACGTAACTAAAAGTGAGACTATTTACTTTACTTTATCAACTTTTTTAATCTTACAAGGGGTAGTGAGATTAGTTAAGAGCATGTATACAAGTACATAACACAGATCACACACATTTCTCACAACATACAAGCAGTCAACTATGTGCATTGTGATGCATTATTATTCTGCTAGTTAAAAATGTATTAGTTACTTACAATATTGCTTTAAGCTTGTGCATGTGACAGTGATTCAAGGCAAGCACATATGTCAGTCAGCATCTCACGTCAAGTTCGTAAAGAGCTTTAATTCAGTCCATTTTACAATCTGATTTTGGCCGTCTCTCAGTTTCTCAGATAGTAAAAACAGTAAATGAAATAAAAATCCGCACTCAATTCAAGGGTGTGCATCTATTGCATGGACGGAGAGAAAGCACTGAAATCGTCAGACATCCATTAGTGCATGCGAGGGAAACAGCTGGAAACACAGCGCTGGTTGTTCTCTCCATACTCAACACGTATTCCAACGGCGTGCACGGGCGAAGGTATAATACATGTTTTAAATTGTTTTATTCACTTCCGAGTTGGCTTTAAGAGAGAGACGGAGAGGTTGCCCCTTAGCTAGAATAAATGTATATGATTTAAAGCTCAAAAAACGTAAGTGTAGGATTGATGCGTTGTTACATTTTTACATTTTACATTTCGCGCTATGACGTAACTACTGCGTGAGTTTGACGCAGAAGTATAAATTGGGCCTTTGTTGCGTGTACTTATGCATAATTTGCTGTTATTACTATGGTAAGTATATGTAACATATGTAACAAGCCCTATCTCTTACTATATAGTAAGTACATGTTAATTAA
This sequence comes from Hybognathus amarus, assembly GCA_030378365.1. Taxonomy (NCBI): domain Eukaryota; kingdom Metazoa; phylum Chordata; class Actinopteri; order Cypriniformes; family Leuciscidae; genus Hybognathus; species Hybognathus amarus. The sequence goes on from JAQIUQ010000081.1 coordinate 16,536, forward strand.
TATTACTCGGTATAGACTGTATCAAGGACTCTGCAAAATCATTTATTTATTAAAATTTTACATTTGTGAACCCCAGTTTGGAAAACCCTGCTACAGACAACCTTTCAAATAAAATATGGTTACAGTAAATTACTCCCTCACAATAGAAGTACACCAAAATAGGCTATAAACATTAAATAAAATACACTCTGTTTCAGAAGTATATCCACAAGACTTAAACATATGTGTTAGCATGAAACTCATATGATAAAATATCGTGCTAACCTAAAAGTAGTTCAGTGTTTCAGTGTTATGGCCATGTAAATCCATTAAACTTAGTAACTTTCACATGCACAAATATTAGAAAGGGACTTGCATAGACAAACTCACTCGTTTACAGGATTTACGTCTGTAACACATAACCAGAAGTGCCTCCAAAGTAGTTTCACCATTTAAAGAACGATTAAGACCATTGTTAAGTATATTACTGTACATATGATTTTTTTTTCTGCTTTTTTTTTAAATAAGGCTGTATATTCTGTGCTTAACTTGTATTAAACCCAGACCATTGATTCAAATCAATGGAAACATGGCCTACACAGAACAAATACAGCAACACTCACTCAATGGGATCAGATGAAGATTGCTGGAAGGGGGAGTGTTTTGGAGGGATGGGGGGAGGTCAATGTTGTTTACGACGAAGCGACAGAGGAGAGGTGTGGAGGAAAGGCGGTGAACGGCAGCCCTGTGCCTTTGAAATGGAGGTGTGTGGGTCAGCGATGCAGAGAGGAACAGCACCTTCGTCCCATAAATCAGTCACATCAAAACCACATCATTACCACATTCCCTGACACGCTGATATCCTGCTTCACATGGGCAAGAAAAATGAGATTGTTGGGGAAGAGTCTGAGAAAGCCATTTCAAACAATCCTTTGTGTCTTCTCTTGTTGCCAACCCACAATATGTTACTCGTTTTGGGGTAGTTGACATGAACTTTCAAACCGTGACAGCTGCTGCAATTGATCTAAATAAGATCTAAAACTGTTATGCATGCAGTTTTTATGACCTCATATTACATGGCTCTCAAGAACACTTAATTCTGTGTATATATATATATATATATATATATATATATATATATATATATATATATATATATATATATATATATATATATATATATATATATATATACTATTTATTTTTTTTAAACATAAAACATTCAGCAGTTATTAAAAAAGTTTTATTAAAAAATAAGTTCAGTTTTATTAAAAAATAAAACATTCAGCTGAGCATTTTAACGTTGATAAAAAGGATGTTTAATGTGCAGCATATCATCATCATATTTTAATGATTTAATGACTGAAACTGAAGACTAATGTCTGCTAAAAATAAATTACATTTTAAAATAGAAAACTTTAAAATAGTTATTTTGAATTACTATTGAATCTCACCATATAAAAAAATCAAGTATTAGATATTCTTTTCTAGTATTAGAAAGAAACTTGACTCTAAAAAAAAGATGAAGCAGTTGATAAATGTGTGTGTATATATATATATATATATATATATATATATATATATATATATATAATATATATATATATATATATATATATATATATATACATTTATGAAGTAACTCAAACATGATCTCTCATTGTAATGACATTTCTAGCTTTGTACTTGGCCCTTTTTATCCTCGCGTCACAGTAAAGTCTTTGTGCAGTACACAAAACCAAATTAAACACTTTTATTTTTCTGGTATCTCAATACAAATTAGGTTGGAAATCAGAACCCCTGGCATCACTTGACAAGGCTTTTAGGAGGGTGAGCGGTACATCTGATAACAGCATTAAGAGGGAATAGGACCATATTCTCACGGGAGGAACTGGGAGTGTTCAAGAATTTTAAATGCAATTACTGTTCCCGAAATGCTCTCTCGTTTGCCAGCTTTTTTTTAGGGTTTGCTTTCACCTCATTTACTGAGATATAGCCTTGAACAAGTGTAAATATTTTGCCACCAGCAGTACAAGGGTTTTGTGTTTAGTTCCCGGCTTATTGATGTGTTGTTTATAGGGTGACTGGGTGGTTGTTAGGGTGTTGCTTACTGGCTTAAGTCAAAAAGCTAAAGTGCAAGTTAGGGATTCTTTACCAATTTCTTCATCTTCCAGATAAAAATTACCGCATGCATGGAAGTAATAATACACCCTTACTCAACAAGCCCCTGGATTTGAGGCATCATTTATGTCTGAAGTTCAAACTGTGCTGCGCATCAAAGTTAAATGCTTAGCATTAATGGTTTGTTTGATTCCCTAAACCGAACCATTAATTATGTTGCATTGATGTATTGTTGTCATCATAATGTGAATGCTATTTTATTTTAACTAGCGAATAATTTCACCTTGACATATTTAAATATGAAGCGCTATAACTATTACATGTAAATTGCAACAATTTTCCCCCAATGTAATATCCAAGTACAACATCATTTTAACTCTTTTGAAAAGACTTAAACATTTGTTGCTCGCATTACTCCAGTTGGTATTGTTCTTGGCCATCTGGTTTCATTTTGAGGATGTTCTCACCATAGGCAGCTCATGTCTAACTCCAGCGCTGTCTGTGTAATGTCTTTACCAGTAGATGCCCCTTAGCCATTCATGTAATGGATTACAAGAAGAGGTCTGAACTGATCCGTGGATCATTCATCCATTAAACCAGTAGTGTCCAAATGTAGCGCAAGGGTGCTCAATCATTAAAGCAGAGTTATGTGGCAGTAATAGTTTAGGCATATTGGCCCTTGCTTGTAGATAGAACTTAACCAACATGTTCTGGATGGATGAATGGATGGATGGCTCAATCTTTCTTGAAGAATTTTACTAATCCTATAGATAAAATGATTGGACAATACTTGCTGAGCCAAGGCCACTGAAAATGGTCAATCACATTCTGTTGACACGGGAAGAATTCTAAGCATTGTGAGGTACCACATATGTTTTTTTCCATCAGTCTTGGGGTCATGTGACTGTGTGCCAGACCTTTTAACCAGCAGACACATGGGTGATACTGTAACACTCCTGTTAGACAGGTTAGCCTGATGTAAAGGACACTAAAGAACTCTAGCAGACATCTCAGTTTTGGCATAAATGTGTCAGATGATATCTGTCTCCAGAGCTACACCTGATATTGATGGCCTGCTGAATATCCAGACAGAGCTATAATCATGAAAATAAGATGCACTGCACTATAATTGTTCTTATTATCATTATTATTTGTATTAATACCCTTATATTTGTGCAAAGTTGTTTGTGATTTAAATAATTGCATTATTTAAAGAACCCTTAAGTTTAGAATATACTTGGTTTAAGATGATTATCAGTCTTGTCTGTCTGTAGTTTGTAAGAATGAGATTTTTTGCATGTGTTTGTTTGGGTAAGAGCCTCCGCTAATTCTTTGGTTCTCATAGATCTCTGAAGGAAGTTAGAGCTGTAAAAGTGTGTGTGTTTTTGCACCTTGACACCACTCTCGCCCACACCAATGCTTCCTGCCCACAGACTTCTTGCACCTTGTTCTGGGTGTGTGTCCAAATATGCTAGTATGTGTGTGAGCACGCATGCACATGTGGTCATTCCTTCATACACTGAAATCTCTACCTCTTTTTCATCAATGTAACACTTGATTTATGTTGATGAGATATGTATAGAGTCTAAATTAAAATGAATAGTACATCTGTCTTGTGTCTTCCCAACCCTGTATGGATTTATTCTGTAAAACAACCATATGGCTTCTGATGACTTATTGTCAAATGGATACTTTTATGGCACTTTAATGATGTTTTTTTGACTGCTGGACAGCACATGATAGACTTTCTTTATGGAAAAGAGCAGCCAGAATATTCTTCAGAAAGTAATATTTTGTGTTCCACCTCAAGAAAGAAAGTCATATAGGTTCGAGTGAGTAAACTGAGACCCCAAAATGAAAATTGTGTCATAGTTTAGTCATTTGGTTTTGAAAAGCATTCATTAGGAGAGAACCCACTATGAGACCCTGTTGCATTATGGGTAGGCTAGAACCAGATGTAAATAAGGAGTTAGAGAGGTTGTGGTGTTATTCATTCAGGCCATCTTCCCGCTCACTCGCCCGCCACCCCTCCTTCCCCCAATCCCGATACCCGACACTCGCCCAGCCTGCGCTTACTCACATCCCAGATTTGCCACACACTAAAGCTCTTCTTGCTCTCATTATTCAGAAAGTTTTTTAATTAGTTCCAGTTCCACAACTCCCACAGATCGATTACGGGAATGAAACTGCCCTCCTTTTCCTTGTGGAATCTCAGCACAACTGTGTGCGCCTAGACACAAACCGGCTGGGCGAACTGCCCCGAAACACCTCACAAACATTTCTGCTGTTACATCTTCAGCCAAAATCTAGAAGCTTCTTCACGTTAAGTGAAAGGAATTGTTCGGAGAAATGAAAATTGTCATTTTCTCAACCTTGTGTTGTTTTCAACCTGTATCATTTGTTGTTTTTCAAGATATTTAGAAAATTGTCTTTTTATGTCCATAGAATGGAAGTTAATGTGCCCCAAAACAGTTAGGTTTCCAATATTTTTTAAAATGTCCACAGAAAATACAGGTGTGAAACGACTTAAGGGTGAGTAATTGATGACAACATTTTTGGGTGAGGTTATATTAAGTCCAGCAAGGCCTTAAACATATTGCTGCATACACTGTGAAAAAAAAGGTTTTAAGACAACTGTGCACCTTATCTACCCCTAAATCATGCATATTAGTACCTTATGGTAATGTGTACGCTTAATAGATATATATGAACCTTTTCAGGACAAATGGACAAAGATATCCAATTGAGAAGCTTCTAAAGGTACAATTTATTTTGACGATTTTAAATTTAAAGGAACGGTATCTTATTCAAATTGTTCTCAAAATGCAAATGAACACATCAGAGGTGATCATGAAAAACAACAACACTCGCTTTCGCAGATACAAAGAGAACATCCTGTTGAGTAAGCACTGAGATTGAGAAAGCATGTTTTTGAAGTGCTAAACCACAGAAAGAAGGAATGGAAAGAGCTTGAGTTTCCTATTGTTTCTTAATGTCTGGGTGTCGGTTTGTTTGGCCCTGGAAGGCATCCAGCACCAAAGCCTATATGCATGAAAAGCACCTCTGACATCAGACTCCGGTAAAGCAAGAGATGGGGCGTCCCAACACGTCACTAAGAGAGAGGACAATGTCATCTTCTCAGTCTACACAAACAACATCTTTCCGTGTTCTCGTAATGTCAGCTCATTGCACTCTACTTAAGGTTGCATTGGAAAGCTGATCCGTTCACTCCTGTGCAGACGGTGTTCTCCTAGAGTTCTGCCTTAAAAGTGTTGCTTTGCTCTTTCTTTTGGCTTTGACTTTTGAAGTGACCCAAGTGGTTTGCATGTCATCTTCTGGTCGGGAAAGGGGGCAATAGAGGGAAACCAGAGTTTTCTGTATTCGATTTCTCACGTTACTGCTTTGAAGCATGAACAACTGGGGTCGTTAAAGCCAAAGGGAGGTCGACTGCAGTCCTAGAAGGGCGTCAAGTATTGTTGTTTTCTCACTTCCCTTATCTTACGTCTGAATCTATTCTTAGATTCAACTTCCCAGATCGTTGAGTCAGAAATGACCTCAAATGCCTGTGCACATATGGCACGTTGTGGTTTCCAATCTGCACGTTTTGTTTGTGAGTTATAGTTTTGTTTCTCTCAAATGCCATGCCAGAGGAAGATGGAAACGTTCTGTCTAGAGAACAAAAAGAGAGCGAGGCATCAATCTCAGGCTGTTGCTTTACATCCAACGCTCTGGCAAATCTCAGATTGGGAGCAGATTTCATTGTGGCAAGGCACCACCTCCACTGCATGAACCCAGTAATGCTTTGGAGACTAAAAGGAATCAGACTAAGATTAGACATTGCTCATTAAATTGATCTATTTCAATTTTCCATACATGTGTTCCAGAATTATTCATTTTGCTGAATCCTGTGTTGCGTCAGGGAAATTCTGTCAGACTTTTGACTTCTATGTTCTACCACATTTCTAGGTGTTGCCACGGGTGCCGTCTCTCCTCCGGTTGCCCTGGAGATGGGGGTGGGTCTTTTGTGTCAGCTCTTCCAGATGTGGGACCATGTTGCTGCTGGTGTGGTGAACTTGATAGAATGGCTCCTGGGAGATGAACAATTGGATACAACTTGTGCAGAATCACCAGATTTGGTAAGGAGCACTTTTCCTGTTTTTGTGTAATTTTTCAATCGTATCCCTATATTGCTCATGTTTAGCTTCTTTTTAAACTTCAGCACATGACTCCCCCATTTGCATCAGAGTCAAGACACACAATTATGCAATACATTATTGACAAGAAAGGAACCTAACAAATGAAAAAAACTCAGAAAATACTATAGACTTAAATTGATGGGCCTATCCACCTTATTTTTAACATAAGAAAAGACGGCTGCCATTTTTTAACTTGAATGTTTAAAATCACTTTTTCAGTGGCATTGATTTCAGAAGTTTATTTTATCCATAGAGATTTTTCCATAGTCTTTGTTAAATAGTAGTTAGCCATGAGCCAAACCAACCAGCTACTGTATAAGATGATTCACAACATTACAAATTTTGATTCTAAGAGGCTGTTTACCAAAAAGACCAATGTACAAGACACTATTACAGATGTAATGAGGGAAAGAACTACAATCCCATAAGGCATTGTGAATGACAATTGACTATGGAAAAAATATAAAACAATTCATTTGTGAGCAGGCATGTTGCTTTTCACCAGGACTTCCGCTACTAAGCTTTCATTTATTGACACCCTAGATTTTACCCAGAACACAATACTGCACATCAAAGAACTAAAAACCACAGAGAACACCTTAGCAACTGCATAGCAAACCCTTGCTTTTTGATGCCAACTGGTGCACATGCAAACACTGCTGACATTGTCTTGAGAACATCTAGTTTAAAAATGTAGGTTGTTCTTCTAATTCTCTTCTTTATCCAGGATGAAGAGTTCCTCTTTGAGAAGGGAGATCTTAACCTGTGGGCAGAGCCTTTGTTGTGGGCACGGATGTTGCACAAACACCTCTCTGTGCTCTTAAGAGTGGCATATTCACCTGGCGTAAGAGCCACAGAGCTGGACCGACTGTTAGCTATTGCAAACAGCAATTTCCTCACTGCTCAGAGTTCAATGAAAGCCCTTCCTGCGCTGTTCCAGTTTTCAGCCACCATTGTGTATGGCAAGACAACACTGCTGAAAGAGAGAACATCACTCGCTCAGAGTCTTCTGGAAACACTTGGATGACTGTGAAATATACATAACAGAGGAGTTGTTGTTGATTAAATCTATTTTAATCTCACAGTGGTTTCCCGGTTTGCATGCAGGCATGAACACTATTTTTTATGCTTATTTGATGTGGTTTTAATTTTTGTACAATGTGTTTGTGATACTGAGAATCTGAGAGGTTTTACTTACCTCAGCTTTCTTTTTAATGTCACATTTTCACACATTGTGGTATTTGAGCAAACTGTTGAATTTACTGCACAGCTTCACTTTTTTAGTAAAATGAATTGTGCATTTTATGCAACTTGTCCATGTGAGGCAATAGAACACAACAGTCTGGTGTCCATTTTGTAAGTAGACAGCTGGGCTGCCTTTAGGGACCTGTAGTTGCAATGTTCCCTTTTGTACTGTAAAACGATGTAATAATTAGGAATGTCAGCAGCCTATTCCTCCCACACATGGGGTGGGTAAAACCATGTATTTACCATTCCCCTCAGCCTGATCAGGAGGGATTTTCATAGATGTGCTTTGCTGAAACTGACAATGGAATTGAAATGCTATAATAGTACTACAGAGATGTACAATGGGAACTGGTGGAGGAAAAGCACATCATGCACTTTGAAGTGAATTATATTTTTTACTTTTATATTTTTGCCTTTAGGTGGCGCCCAAACCGTTCTTAACAACATTGAGCCCGTTAGGGGGCAGTATTGTAGTTTTTATTAACTTGTAGTTTATTTGAGGGATTTGATTTTTAATGTTATGAAGCAGCTTGGTAGAATATTATTATTGTGTGCATGTTATGTTTAAATAAAGGACACAACGCAAAAGCAATGCAAAAATAACCAAATGTGTATATATGTGTTTATACAGAGAAAGAAATGAGCAGGGGAAACTTTGTCATTTGCAGATGGTCTTTTACTTCATGCACCAGATCTGGCACAACTTCAAAGTTAGGCCTCTCGGCCTAGATTATGCAGTCATACTAAACATTTCCTGATATCAGAGCGACCAGTCTGCAGGCGCGCGCGTGTGAATCTCGTGTAAAGTCAACAACATTATGCGTGTGACTGTATATACTTCTAAGCCACTTTCATATTCCCACTGTTACAAAATGCATGTAATACTTTTTTATATAATGCACAATAAAAAACGAGACAAAAAAATAACTATTAATAAGAACAAATTAGTGAGAAGACTAACACAGTTAGTTAATTATTATTACTGTGGTCCTGTGCTTTACTAAATACAATGTGTATTTACGTTTATTACAACCTTACATTTTCTATGGTAGCGTGTATATATTATATTAGAGTATTTCTTTTCTGGTTTTAAAATACACTGCACCAAACCTTAAAACCATGTATAAAACAACCTTGTAGGTTGTGCTGTAAAAGAGTGTGTGCACTTCACAAGGGGTGCAGAGAGCGACCAATGAGATCTGAGTCCCGGCGACACTTGAAAAGCAGGGCGTAACTTTGAGGCAACTTTAACAGTAAGTTTGAGAGCTCCTCCTCTTTACGCGCTGACCACGAGCTTATATGTGCGGGACAGAGCGAAGCAGACTCTACTGTCCTGGCTCTGCAATGCACGGTGGGAGAAGATATTAACAACAAAAACACGCAATTAGGAAATCAGCCTTCTTTCTTTGAGTTTCAGACAACTTCTGAGACTAGCATTTTATATTTTATTGACTTCTGCACAAACCCGACGCCAGTGGTAAACTAAAACCTTTGCATCCTCCTGAAGGATCTAGGTCGGTCCGCAAATGAGAGATCATCTGAAACTATCTTCTTCCGAAGAAACAGAAATGTCTGCAACCATCCTATCCGCGTTCTACGAGATCGACATGCTGTACAAGGTAACTTTACTTCGCTAATTTAACCCACAACTAACGTTACGTGCATCACATCTCTGCTGGGACTTTATTAAGGCGTTTCGGGAAGTTTTACCAGTATAAAGAACTGAATGCATGGCTGAAAATAGTTCTGCAACTAACGTTACTATGCATTGATTTCTAACTTTCTTTGCACAGCAGGAGAAGAGCCTCAACATGAACGCCATTCACATTAACAGCATGCTGGATAAGAAAGCCGTCGGGTTCCCGGTAACAACCTCCAGCAGTTGCGCAAACAACTGCAACTCGTACGCGTCAGGATTCTTCCGTCGAAACTCCACCAGCAACATGGAGTCCATGACGAACGGCAACAAGTACCCCGCCAGCTCTTACAGCAACATGAAGGAAAACGCCATAATGAATAAGGAGAACAAGTTTCGCGACCGCGCCTACAGCAGCGAGAGCTGTGAGCGCGGCCAGCAGCAGCTGCAAATCCTGCAGCAGAAACCGGGCTCGCAGATCAACTCCACCCGCTACAAGACAGAGCTCTGCAGGCCATTCGAGGAAAACGGCGCGTGCAAATACGGCGAAAAGTGCCAGTTCGCGCACGGCTACCACGAGCTAAGAAGTCTGTCTCGCCACCCAAAGTACAAAACCGAGCCTTGTCGCACTTTTCACACGATTGGCTTCTGCCCGTACGGCCCGCGCTGCCACTTCATCCATAATGCCGACGAACGCAGACCAGCACCCACCAATGCCAACAGTATGCAGGGAGAGTCCATCAAGCCCCCCAGGGGGGAGCCGTTGTGCGGCTACGGGCAGCACCAGCAGGCGGCGGGATCCTTCAGGGACCGACCGAAACTCCACCACAGCCTTAGCTTCTCGGGTTTCTCCAGCCGCCACCACCACCATGAACTCGACTCGCCCCTTCTCGAAAGCCCCACGTCCCGCACTCCCCCGCCACCATCTTCCAATGGTTCCTCCTGCACCACTAACTTCTACGAAGACGTTCTCTCGTCAAATCGTTGCCTTGGCAACAGTGCCTTCTCTTTCCCCGACCAAGACCTCAAAACTCTGTTTGCGCCGCTGGCCGTGCACACGCACAACGGTTACTATGGGGACCTTCAGGTCAACATGGGCGACGGCCTCGGCCACTTGCAGTCCCTCCACCGCCTGTCGGAGTCGCCAGTGTTCGACTCGCCCCCCAGCCCACCGGACAGCATCTCGGACCGGGAGAGCTACGCTAGCGGCTCGCTCAGCTCCTCCGGAAGTCTCAGCGGCTCCGAGTCTCCCAGTCTGGACGGCGGGAAACGTTTGCCAATCTTCAGCAGGCTGTCGATTTCCGATGATTAATCCGCTTTTATAGTGAATTTTGGATTCGTTTTCTCTCGCTATTCTCCCGTTAGATATGCAATTCAGCTATAGACTTTTTAATATCGAGGGAGATGGATTTGTTTGTCAGACTCTTGACATGGCATTCGCCTGTTTGAACGGCTTGATGGCATTCCACCGGTGCAGTTTGTTGCATTATCTTGGTCTTTTTGGACTAACTACTTTCCAGATTTGTACAAAAGACTTGTTTTTTGAACGTGAAAGACAGAGCGGTTTCAGATTTTCCTTCTATCTTACCAAGAAGATGCCTTGACACAAAGTATACTAGTTTTCAAAGTATGTACTTCCATTCCAAAAGTTTATCCAGTTTCGCGGCGCCACCCAGTGGTTCGGTTGGTTTGTGCAGTTTGAAACTCGTTTGGTTTGTTGGGAAATCACTGCTGATGGTTGAATATCTATTTTTTTTTTTTTTAGCTGATTTGTGTGATTACATA
>JAQIUQ010000081.1:35000-213516 GCA_030378365.1 Hybognathus amarus
GAATAGTGTGAAATTAAGGTTGTCAAATGTTAATAGATTATTCATAGTTAATGTCATTCTCTACCACTGTGGTTGCTCTGATAGGACTCCTGTGCGTGAACTTGAAGAAACTGACTTTATACGTCCATGAAAAATCACAATCCCCAGTTACACAGACAAGGCCTAGTCCCAGACTAAAATGCTGTTTGAGCTGTTTTAAGTGAAGGCAACTTGCACTAGGATTTCTTAAACCATATCAGTGCCGTCAGTGGCGCAACGAGTTCAACACCGGGCCCTTATGCAGGGTTATCAAGGCGGCCCCCCTACTACAGCACGTGATGATGCAATGTCCATTTGCAAGGTCCATAATGCATGTTCACTTACCATATCCGGGATTCCCCAGTCCCAAATTCGAAACAAATTACACCAAAATCCATCATTATTCCTCTCAAATATGTATTTAATGATCAGTAAAATATGTTGTTGTCATTATTTATTCAAATAAATTTGCTATAAAGTAAAATGTGATTAGACTAAAAGTAGTAAGATGCAATAGGGGGTCCCGGCTGTCAATTAATATCTTCCAGTCACGCAGGCCCGTAAGCAAGCGCGTACCCTGCTTATCGATAGTTATGCCTCTGAGTCTCAAGATGCACACCAGTAAAATAGTTTTCGAAGGAACATATAAAAGCTACTTAAAGGGATAGTTCACTTTGAAATAAATTTTTGATATGTTTTAGCTTACCTCAAGGACATCCAAGATGTAGGTGTCTTTGTTTCCACAGTATTTTCAATTATCATATTTTTAGGTCAAACCGTTCTTGTCTGTCAGGCAGTAATAGTGGTCTATGGGGTTCACCACTGTCAGTAATGGTGGTCTATGAGGTTCACCACAAAGAGCACGCACAGAGAAGTCCAAATGAAACATGATTTAATAACTCGTAAATGTAATTACACATTGATGGCCTAAGACACTAAACGAGCGGTTTGTGTAAGAAAATGAACAGTATTTATATCGTTTTACCTCTTGTAACCACAGCCACGTCCAAGTGATCTCTGAGGGCGCAGACGCTTTCGGTCTGCTCATGCGCCGGAAAGCCCCGGAAGTGATCTCTCGTGTGTGTACGTCACTCATTGTTTACACAGAGATTTTGGAAGTTTTACCTTTCACTGTGAAGATCTATTTAGATATACAGGAAACCACAATGGAAGACGATTTCGATACATCAACAGACAACTTTGAATTTTTTTCACTACCATGCGAAAGATCACTTCCGGCGCATGCACAGACCGAAAGCGTGCACGCTCTCAGATCACTTGGACATGGCTGTGGTTATAAGAGGTAAAACGATATAAATACTCTTCATTTTCTCACACAAACCGCTCGTTTTGTGTCTTATGGTAAAATGGACTGCATTTATATATCGCTTTCATAGACCTAATGGCCACCAAAGCGCTTTACATATTGCCTCACATTCACACACTCCTTCATACACCGACGGCGGTGTCAGCCATACAAGGCGCCATCCAGCTCGTCGGGAACAGCTCAAAGACACCTCGACACTTGGTCAGGTGAAACCGGGGATTGAACCACCCACCTTTTGGTTTGTAGACAACCTACATGAACCACTGAGCCACTGCCGCCCCCGATAATGGTACATTTACGAGTCATTAAATCATGTTTAATTTTGACTTCTCTGTGCATGCTCTTTGAGGTGAACCCGATAGATCTCCATTATATGACTGACAGACAAGAACGGTTTGACCTAAAAATATACAAATTTAAAATACTTTGGAAACAAAAACACCCACATCTTGGATGCCCCTGAGGTAAGCTAAAACATTTAGAAAATTAATTTCAAAGTGAACTATCCCTTTAAATTTCCTTTTGAAAAAGGCCTTATCCAGGCTTAATGCTAAGCCTTGTCTGTGAAACCAAGCCTAAAACACCATCTGCATTCAATATAATTCACACATTTTAAGTGGATTAAGTGTCCAAATACTTTTTAAGACACTGTTTCTTAAGCATTTTGGTTAACTTATGTGATGACGGGAGCTAAGATGGTGTCATCACTGCCAAGGTCATTACAAATTGTTTGTGGGTTTATGTTTCTTTACATTTGTTATTTAGGGTTTTATGTTTCTGTTGGCTATGGTGCAGTCCCTTAGGTTCATTATTCTATAATACTCATTTATAATAAGTTTAAGATATGCTGTTGGAGTTAATTACAGATAGGTGCACATATCTGTGGTCTTCAGAACATGTTATGTCTACAATATTTCTTTTGATTTTCTCATTAACCACACAGACAAGTTTTTAGTTATGCATTTTTGTTATTTATTATTTCACATTTGTATATATTCCCACACTGCAAACAGTTGCCCATATGCTGTCTACTCACTATTTCCTGTTCCTGTGACTCCTCAAAGGAGGGGACTTAACCCTTGGTAATGCAGGCATGGAGAAATGTCTTATGGTGTTTGCATTTAGTTTGAGTTGCTGAATGAGTTTATTTTTAGGGCACAGAGCCCTATTGTTTTCCTTGCGATTATTTTTTTTTTTTCTTTTTTTTTCTAACGGACTTTTGGGGCCCTTAACATGCTCGAAAACTCTTGAAACTTTGCACACAGGTCAGAACCCGCGGCCATCAGAGCCGGGCTGAAGCTGGTACCCGGGCGTGGCAGGGCGGCTCGTCAGTGCCCCCTGGAACGGGGTCCGAACACTTGGTCCATAACTCAAACACGCTTGTATGTAATAATATGAAACTCGGTACACATGTCGATCTCATCGTGTCATCTATACCTCACACTCTTACTTTTTACCCCAGCCCAACAGGAAGTCGGCTATTGAGGTTTGTTTGTAAAACGCACGCAATGGAATGTGAAATACTCCTCCTAGAGCTTCTGATCCAAATTCGACGAAACTCGGTCAGCATGAATTCAAGACATTGAGGATGAAAGCTTGTGTGGGATTTTTAATATCTCGAACGGTTTAGCCGTAGCCGATTTTCTTCAAACTTCATCTGTATATTGTAAATACACGGCAGATGTAGACCTGTGAATGGATTTTTGATATCTTTGATACTGTTGCCATGGCAGCGCATCAAACTTTACCATTCTTTTAGGATGCTTTTGAGACTCTTATCATGCTTGAAATTGCATGAAACTCGGCAGACACATCACATTTATTAGCTAGTAGACATGTGCAAAGTTTCAGAAACGGGCGTGGTGAGGGCTCACTAGCGCCACCTTTTGTCAAAAGTGGGGGGATTAGTTTTATCTACAGTTACAAAAATCGGTATGTATATTGTTCTCCTTGAGCCGGACAACTTTCTCATTTATACTCATTAGCTAGGACCAACAGAAAGTCAGATATTTTGGTTTGAATATGGTGAGCGTCTCTCTGAGCCTACGTCTCTGTATGGCAAGCCCTTTAACATTTAAAAGCTAAGTTTGACTATTCGGAATTAACATTGTAGATATCAACAACGTCTTTCTAGTCGTAATTACATTTTGGATAGTTTGTATTATCATTTAAGATATCTGTAATGTAATTGTGACTAGTCGAAACGACAGATAGAGTATGGCAAGCCGTTTTAACATTTAATCATTTTAACCTACTAGTCTCTATTTTCATGCTACTAGTACTTATTTTTTAGATACTAGTATCTATTCCATTAAATACTAGTACTTATTCATTAGCTACTAGTGCTTATTCTTTAGATACTAGTGCCTTTTCTTTAGATACTAGTGTTTATGACTCTCTGTGGTCACAAAAAATCCCAGGATGTCTTTCGAAAGAGTAGGGGCGTAACCCCGGCATCCTGGCCAATTTGCCCCTTGGCCTCTGTCCATCATGGCCTCCTAATCATCCCCATATATACTGATTGGCTTCATCACTGTCTCCTCTCCACCAGTAAGCTGGTGTGTGGTGAGCGTTCTGGCGCAATATGGCTGCCGTCGCATCATCCAAGTGGATGCTGCACACTGGTGGTGGTTGAGGAGATTCCCCCCTTCTATGTAAAGCGCTTTGAGTGTCTAGAAAAGCGCTATATAAATGTAATGAATTATTATTATTATTATTCTTTAGGTACTAGTACCTTTTTAAAGATACTAGTACTTATTCATTAGATACTAGTCCTTATTTATTAGATACTAGTACTTATTCATTAGATGCTAGTCTTTATTCATTAGATACCAATGCTTATTAATTAGATACTAGTACTTATTCATTAGATACTAGTACTTATTTCAATGGTGACTAGTAACTATTCTTTTGTTATTAGTAACATTTTTTTTCATTTACTTCTATGGGGATCTGTCATTCAGATATCAACTATTCAGTTCTGACTAGTATGTATTACAATTGTGGAATACATACTAGTATGTATTCCAAAGCGGGGGTTACATTTTTGCACGTCATGCAGAATAACACTAAAGGCAAAACTTTCAAAAATCAAAAATAAATAAAAATATAGCTGCGAGCAGTGATGAAGGGCCAAAGCCGGCGGTACCGCCATCCCGGTGCCTTCAGGTAACTAAAGGCACCGGGGTTGCGGGTGCCACCGGCTTGGGCCCGCAATCTCTGCTCGCAGCTATATTTTTATTTATTTTTGAAAGTTAATTGGATAATGGTCATATATTAAAGCTAAAAGGTTTTGTATTTCATTTGTATGTTTGGATACCCCTGAAATGATGGGGTTATATTGTTGAACGCTGAATGTTTCAAGATTTTGCTGCCTGAAGCAATTTGTTTCCTTTGATTTTGTTATATCAAAGTTTGCATTGAGTCTAGTGTATATTTATTTTTGTAATGTTTCTTTTTTTTTGGTTTAATGGTTTGCTGTGCCACATCACTGACAAATTTGTGAACCCCACTTCTCCACTGATATTCAATAAAAATCCTCTTGAATGATGTCTGAGTCCTGAGCCTACACTCTAAAAAATGCTGGGTTGATTTAACCCAATTTTGGGTCAAATATGGACAAACCCAATTATTGGATACAAAAATGCAATTTAAAAATTTAACCCAACAGCTGGGTTAGTCCATATTTGACCCAAAATTGGGTTAAATCAACCCAGCATTTTTTAGAGTGTATCTACCACCTCCTCTTGATCCCTACGGGATACGTTATGACACTTAATATTCTGTTTTTTAGTTTCAGTAATATTCATAACTTTATTTGGATGGTACATTCTACGTACTATGGTACAACTACATGTCAACTACCTCTCATTAGAGTATTATCTGTTGTAGATTGTCAGTTTTGGGTTAGATGTTAGGGTTCGGGTAAGTAGTTGACATGTACTAAGTAATAGTAAGACATGGAGTTGCAAAGTTTTAGTTAGTAGAATGTCTGTTAAGGGACCATCGAAATAAAGCGTTGGCAGATAATAAGCAGACACTCTACTAATACTCTGAGGGTTAGTTGACATCTAGTTGCAAAGTTACTTATACTGTAATATCAGAATGTATAAAGTGGACCATCGAAATAAAGTGTTACTTAAGTGTATGCCCAAAATGTTCACCTGAGCTTGATCCAGTAGTTCCCCTCCAACCGGAAAGCTCCCTTGTTGTTTGGCCAGACTTCCCCATGACTTCTCATTGTCTTTGTCATTGTCTTGAGTGCTGGTCAAGATGTTCCTGCTGAGGTCGAGACAATCAGACTCTGGAAAATTGTGAATGGGGCTCCAAAATAGACCTAATATGCAGTTGTTGTTTTTTATGCAATGCTTCTTGTGCACTAAGACCTCAATGAACCTTTATTTGAGTTTCAAATGAACAGTCAGAAAGATATGTTTATATTAATGTAGTCCTACTAGTCCCAGTTAGATTGTTAGGGTTTCATTATTAAAGGGCGGGTTTACTGCTCTTTTTCTTTGCATGATTGTGTTTATGGGGTGCAATATAACATGTATCCATGGTTTTTCTTTTTTTAAAAGTCTTATTTTTCATAAATTTCACCTTTATTGTCAGCCGCGCTCTCCTCTGTCCCCTGAACGAGCGGTTGACTTCCTGAGTCTATGAAAACACTCCCTCAGAATGACGTGGCGGGCTCAGATTGGTTTGTTTGGGCCGGTGTGTTGTGATTGGCTAAACTGTCGCTCACGTTGTCTGGAAGATTAACGCCCATGACCTTTACGGCGAAACGGGCGGGCATGCCAAAGGTGGATAACATAGACGGTGGATACACGTAAATAATGATGTCGAGACTACAGTATCACAGAGGCAGAATCAGACCGAGAAAGCCGCGAATGAATCGAGTCAAGCAGAACCTCACCACACACGGCTCTTAATAAAGGTTTCTGAATGATAATTTGCTTCATTTTTTTACTTTAGACACGTTTGTTTTACACAATAGCATCTGACTGGCAACGATAGCAACTGACTGGCTAACTAATGTTAAACACAAACAGCGTTTGCAGGTTTACGTTCTTGATCAAATCGAAAATAAAATTATAAAGCATATATATATATGAAAAATACATTTACAACATTAGTACTTGTACAAAATTCAGGTCCATAATGTTTGTACACGTTTGCCGTAGACACAAAATAGCCAAACTAGTAGCCCATAAAGCCTACAAAGCCAGCGCTGGCATTTGAAAAAAAAACAAAAAAAAAACACAACGCTACGTCGGGAATTATACATGCAAATACATTTAAAATGATGAAGTCTTAGCCTACTTACAGATTGTGGTCCAACAACTGCTGACTTTTAACTGCTGGTTTTAAAGTTGGATCTGCTTCATGATTTAGAAACAGTTTCTTGTTTACATTAATCCAGTGTTGAATTCGTGGAGATTCTGGAAGCTGTCTCGTAAATGCGCAGCACAGAGAGCTAGATTACGATCGTCACTTTCAGGAATATAATCAAACACAAATTGTATCCATTGTTGTCGAAGTATAGTGTCCGTGGGAAGCCCGAAACACAGAAGACCTGACAGCTGCGTGAACACAACTCACTCGACGCATGCCCTTTTCTGCATATTCCGGAGGGAGTGGTTGATGCAATTGTGTGTGTTAGTGACGTACCATAACCCAGCTGTAGTCCAAATCGAGTCGTTTTTGTAGGCAATTTTACTTCCTGATTTTTAAAAGACGATATCTCTGCTTACACTAAACTTTCAGTGCTGCAACTTTGCAGATACTGTTCATGCACCAACAGCAACATTACACACTATTTAAAATGAAAAAAGTGAAATCGCAGTAAACCCGCCCTTTAATGTTGTTTTAAATTAATAACTTTTTTATTAACTTTGGTGATTGTCAGGCCGAAACTAGAACATTTGTCATGCACAAAGTTATACACATTCCCCTCCTGTCGAGTTTCTTGAATACCATACCCTAGTGAAAAAGAAGTGTGCTTAATTAAATTTAATGTGCACTTGTAGTGTACTTCATATTTTAAAAGTATACTAATATATAATAAAATATTAATGAAACAAAAGATCACTTAAGTGTACTTTTTGAGAGTACAGAAGAAAATGTTATAAAACCTTGGCTTAAAGTGTTGTGTCAGGCACTTCATATAAAGAACCTCATAAAGGGGTCCAATCATATGATAATTTTATGGATTTAGTTTTAATTAGTTTTGTTTAGATAAATTTATTATTTTAATAAAATTTCATCAAATTAAATAACTCCTTAAACATGAAAGTGTTATGCGATCATTTAAGTAAGACCTTATTGAGAACCTTTTTGCCAAGTGTTTTGAAATTGAAATGAGTCCTAGCAGTTGTAAAAAACTACTTTTTTTCTTGCAAATTTTGCAGATTTTATCCCAAAATAAGTGCAGAAAATGTGAAGAAAAAAAACCATCAGATTGTGTTTGGCCAGGTGATCAGTGCAAATCTGAATTGAGCACCATTCACTTGTAAACTATTTACAATATCAAAACAGTCAATTTTATGTCCAGAAAATGTGGAAAACATGCTTCAGTGTGGTGGTCTAATAGTTTGCAAGTAAACACAACCTCCCACTCTTTGCTCTGAACATATACAAATTCAGTGGATCGTGAAAATCGAGCAGTTTACACTCGTAAGTGGAAGCCTTATTTAAAGACGTTTAATTGGAGCACACACTCCGGCAATTTCTTGGCAGTGTGACGTAGATAACTGTACTCATTTGCGTTATTACTGAGTAAACAGTTTTCGGCTCCCAAACAGAAACCCTTGAGATCTGTTGGTTTATGATGGAGTGGAAGAGCGTGTGTGTGTTTATGAACCACAAAGTAATTGCATGCAATCATCCAAAATGTTTATACTGTACCTCTCAGCTAGGCTGAGAGTTCTTGGTGACATTGGTTTGAAGCTGGTGAGAAAGTCACTATGGAACATTTGTGAGAAAGAACAACAAGATCTTCAGGTTTCAATGTGTTTATGCGGGAAGTTAAAGAGGTCAGAGGTGAGCGCTTAGCGGATATTAGGTGAAGTTGAGGGTGGAGGAGAACTCAGCGGAAGGTGCTTCGGAGGTGGTGTGCTTGGTCATATCGACTGCTTTTTAGACAAAGGCCACGTTGATAAGGTCTGTGAGGGAAATGAGTGCTGGAAATGAGTGTTTCTGCTCTTCAGGATGTTTATTATCCCTCTTTTTTTCTCCTCTCGTACTTTCTCTGCACTGGTTCTTCAAAGTCTTCTCTATTACATTATATGTTATTGAGATTGATCCTTAAAGATCACATATAATTTCACACACTCATTTTTTTTTTTTCAAAATGAATGACTTTGTTTCTTTTGTAGTACACAGAATAAGAACTTTTGAATAACTATACAATAGTTTGTGTGACATGGAAAAATGAAATGTAAATAATTACAGTAGAGATCTGGTTTGATCTTTTAATAGGATAGATTTGGGATAGATTTGTTAATTGTTTTAAATGATCCAGTTATATACTGTTGCAGTTCATAGGTTGTTTTAAGGTTAGTAGCCTAGTAGCCTATCATTTAATACTGAAACTGATTTTTGTGCTCTTGCTCGCATGAATAACGTGATACTTTTATGATGCATTTGTTTTATTTAAGCTACTTTTGTCGTGATTCCCTTTTATGATACTTTTATGGTGCATTTACCTGCTTAAATCTTCAGTCCAAAAAATAATTGTAAAGAAAAGTGCATGCTTAATATTTTATCTTTCTGTGTCCTATAAGTTTGGAAAGACATGGTGGTGAGTAAATAAAATGGGTAACACTTTATTTGAAGGGGTGTGCATAAGACTGACATGAAACTGCCATAAACATGACATAACCTGTCATGAACATGAAGGAGTCTTTATGAATGTTTATGACTGTTGTCATTAAGTGTCATTCGGTAAATTATGACACTTTTAATGCAAAGTTGACATTGTTTAAAATGTCTTGATTATGACAACTTGACATTAACAAAGACAGAAATGTCTTGATTATGACAACTTGACATTAACCAAGAAATCATAACCTGTCAACCTGACATCTTTCTAACTAGTCCAACGTGTTCCACTTTACTTGAGGTAAGGGGAAATATTAATGACACTGTTGTTAAAGCATTTGACAGTGTAATAACCCTTAATGACATCTTTATAACTAGTACAATGTGTTCCACTTTACTTGAGGACAAGTAAAATATTTATGTCACAGTTATAATGGTGTCATGACAACCAAAGTTAAAACCAACCATAACATATGACAGGGTAATGTAATGTTAACACAAAGCTAAAGAACCTTTCTTAAGTTTGATAATTAGACCTGTTATGACATATTTGTGACAGGTCATGATTTCTTGGTTAATCTCAAGTCATCATAACAAAGACATTTCTGTCTTGGTTAATGTCAAGTTGTCATAATCAAGACATTTTAAACAATGTCAAATTTGCATTGAAAGTGTCATAATTTACCGAATGACACTTAATGACAAAAGTCATAAACATTCATAAAGCCTCCTTCATGTTCATGACAGGTGTTATGTCATGTTTATGACAGTGTCATGTCAGTATTATGCACACCCCTTCAAATAAAGTGTTACCATTAAAGGTAGGGGTTAACTATCCCTTGATAAAGACATTGTTAGAGAACAGACATAATATAGGCCTACTGTACAACTACAAATTGGTACTGTACTGTGACTGTTTAGAACTAAATAAAAAAGCACTGACCTAATTAACCTTGAGAGCACCCTTAAACAGACCCTGAGTAAAAGTGGGTTCTACCACGTAAGGGATCCTATTGGAAGAATGTCCTTTAAATAAACTATGTCCTATCTCCATGCACACTACCCTCTCATGCTCACGCCCACTAAAACATGCCACAAATAAACTTCTATCTCCCAGTCCACACACACCTCATGTACTGACACAGAAACAGCCCGTAACTCAGCTCTTATATACATGCACTCCTTCACACATGGGAAAAGCACAAACAATGGTATAGTTACCAAGTCAAAAGCTGCATTTGAAAACACTTAATTCTAACTCAGACAGTCTAAGAACTTACTCTTCAACCGTTAAAAAGTATGTTATATATACTATGAATGTGTGTAGTATGAATAAAATCCGGACGTAGGCTACTATATCCGCAATGTTGTCATTGTCATGTGGCTCATGGTGTCAGTTACATAGTGACCAAAAATCACTTGCACAGTGTGATTTCCTGCAAGTTGTGTACTTACAATATCCCAAAAGTTGCCAAAGATTTTTAATTTCAGAGAAATTCTAATTTTAAATAATTGTCCATCCCTTTCACTTGTCACCTGTCAATGACGTATATCCGTGTTATCCCTGCTTTCCGCTCAAGTGCTGCCATGGTCCCATAGTACAACCATGGCAACAGATGTGAAAAAACAAATCGGTTACCTAACCTCAGTTCTCTCTAGATGAGGGAACGAGTATTGCGTAAGCTAGCTTACGCTCACGGGAAAGATTAATCTTTTCTGAGAAGTTGAAGCCAAAAAATTATCCTATAATTTTGTATCCATGGTCAACGCAGTTCACTGCAGCAGACCATGAGCGGAATAGCTAGAAGCTCATAGGTTCGCTCAGGGAGAACTGCTACAGCCTATGAGGGAACTCGGTTGAACTCATGGCCAATGAGAAGCAGACATGCTCTCATTGTGTCAGAGCCCGCCAGACATGCTCACGGGAACACCTGGTCAATGCCGTGCGTAATAAAAGGGCCAGCAAGCGGTCCGGTGATAGTGTAGTACATAAGCACATGAGGGAAGAACAAGCGGCATGCCAGTTTTATGAGTGTGACTTCCAATAGTGCAGCTCAATATAAGAGCTGAAGCATACTAGGCTGCTAGTAGCTTTGCCTGCAAGGGGGGTACTTCCAGATTGTAAAATCTGACAAAGCTGGAAGGGGAAGCCCCTCCCGCTGCCATGCATATGTCTTGAATGGAAATGCCGCTGGACCATGCCCACGATGAGGCCATGGCTCTAGTGGAATGAGCCCTGATGACCAGAGGGCATGACAGGTCTTTTGATGCATTAGCAGAAGCAATAGCATCCACAATTCAATTTGGATAGTGTCTGTTTCGAGGTGGCCAGACCCTTGGTGCGCTCACCGAACGGAAACAAAAAGCTGCTCAGAGCGTCTGAACGCGGCAGCACGTGTAGTGTACAATCTCACAATCTCAGAGTCCGAACCGGACAAAGGAGATTGGCGTCACATTCGTTTTCGGATGCGGGTAGAGCCCGATAGGGGAAAACCTGAGCCCTGAACGGGGTACCAATCGCTTTGGGGACATTGCCATGTCTAGGTTTGAGGATGACTATGGAGTCATTGGGTACAAACTCAAGACACGCAGCGCTAGAAGAGAGCATTTGAAGTTCTCCCACGCGTTTTACTGATGACGGGGCAAACAGAAAAACAGTTTATAGCAAGAGGTATTTAGGTCCACAGACTCTAAACGGTTCGAAACGGGGGGCTTTCATAGCTTCGAGAACTATAGAAAGATCCCAATTGGGAACCGAAGGGGGCGCGAAGGTTCATCCTTCTAGCTCCCCAGAAGAAGCGGATGACTAGCTCTTCTTTGCCCAGAGAGGCACGGGGAGTGTGGTGCTTTGTGGCAGACAGAGGATTGTGGGCGCATATTCTACACAAAAAGCGTGTGTATACATACACCTGTATGTGTATACACATAGCGGGCTGAACAAGTGTTTGAGCGCGCTTGCAGTGTGATGAGCGAGCGTGGTCGCGGGCACAGGTGTGGTGTTTGTGTGTAGGAGTGAACACTGAACTGTGGGCACATATACTACACTTATAGCATGTTTGGTGTAAGCCAGACATTATGCACTTATGCCTGATTGCATTTTAGCCTGATACAGGCTGCACAAGTGACGGCGCGCGCAAGTGCGTGTTAGAAACGTGAGCGCTGAAAGCGGGCACGAGACTGAAGAGGCTGGGATGCGCGCGACCTGGGCGTGTAATAGAGCAGAAAGAAGAAGATGTGAGCACGGACGTGGGCACATCTGTTACAGATAACACTCTAGCGGCATAGCCAGCTAAGAGAGTGGGCTCTGTTAGACACGGGAATGCTGAGTTTTTAAATGGGTGAGCACAGGGTGTGGGCACCTATTACACTTGAACAGCATTGACGTCAATCTAAATCTGTCGGCGTTATTGCAGGCGTTCATGTAATAACAGGCTCGTTGCTGCAATATAGACAATTTCAGACCGCTGAGAACGAGGAAGAGAAACGTTAGAGAGATGGGTGGCCACGATGGGCTAAAAACACACTCGTTTCTCATGTCGCCGCTGACGCATTTGTGCGCGGGAGAGCGCGGCCGCTTTCTGTAACGTAAGAAAGCTGGCCGCGAGCTCAGAGCTGCATAAAATTATTTGCAAGAGTCGGACACGGGTCTCTGGCAGCAAAAGCTTTTTGTTTTGCACTGAGCCACAGCAGTAAAGACATAAGCTGAAAAGCACGAGCAGATAAGGGGGAGTGTTAGTGGTCCCAGCCTCGGCGGGACTTACACACCATAAACCCATTTCGGTGAAGCTATGTGCGGGGGGCAAGCTAGCTCTCTTGTAAAGTAAAGAAAACTAGCCGCGGTCGGCACAGCTGTAAGCGGCTCGTCCCTCATACAGCGCGGGACTCCGGCACTGAGACGGGAGGCATGAGCCACAGGTGTGCGAGGCATCTTTAAAAAGACGCTCTCTGCTCTTTTGTGAAAATACACAAGCAAAATACAATAGTAAGGATACGTCGCCGGATGGCATTAGCTCGCAGGATGGCTGAAGGTGGCGAAGACGGCCACACGCTCGCTAAGAGATGCCTTCTCGACGGCACGCGGCTTCCTCTCGGTGATCAGCAGGTGCGTATAGCCTTGCTGAAGAGATGAAAATTGGAAAACAGCGGGAAACTCGCCTATCTATAGACTCGGGCCATGCTGTTTGGCGGGCTCTGACCCATATGACCCACATATAAATAGAATGGTTTGCACATTTATTTGTAAGAACCTGGACAGCTGTGCTGTATTAATGTTCAATGTTTGTCATGTGACAACACTGTTGTAACAGTCACCATATAGCTCTGGACTACATTGCCCATAATCCTGTGTGGCGCACCTGCAATCACTCTCCTGAGTTATAATCACCTGCACCTGGTCCAAATCAGCAGCCAGCTCTATATAAACTTCCAGCTCTCACTCAGTCATTGTCAAGCCTCCAACAGGAACAGACCATAACCCGTCTCACAGAAAACCCTCTGATTCATCCAGCACCAGCAAAAGTAACGTATACTCACCTGAAATTACTAACCTCTCTGTCAATGTTCTGATGTTCCCAGACTCCATGATCCCTGTTTCCTGAGTCCTGTGTTCTCTTCCTGAGTCTTGTGTGCTGACGGATGTATCTGAAAGAGGAAAAGACAAGTATCATTGGGCTATGTTAAGTTTGATGTTGATTGCACTGAAGAGGATCTGCTCACCTGGAATCCTTCCTGCCACGTATCCTCCTTGAATTCACCTCTGAAACACTGCACCTTTAAATACTCACCTTAACTTTGAACTTTGAATTTGAAAATAAAGATTTATGTTTTCTCACTTACCTCTGTCTCCGGGCCTGTATCCTGACAGAAGGCTTGACAACCTTACAGAAGGAGGTGAAGATCGTGATATCCAGACAATCACCAGCCACGATGAGTCTAGCAGCTGCCCTCCTTTGCCTACGTCAAGGTAACAGATCAGTTGAGGAATATGTTTTTGAATTTCTGGAAATCTCCTCCCAAGTGGACTTTAATGACATAGCGTTAAAAGACATTTTTCGTCATGGCTTAAATGAACCGTTGGGATATAAACTGCCTGGGGGTGAAAGTAATTTTTCCCTAGAGAAATACATCAATTATACCCTTTTGTCAAGTGGTTCAAAAATTACTGTGGGTTTTACGGATGAGGAACAACGCGAACCCACAGTATCCTCTGCCATAGCCTGATCTGCGACAGAGCCCGCTGATCCTGCGCCAGAGCCCCGCTGATTCTTTACCAGAGCCCGTTGATCCAGAACCTTTCTGCAGAGACTTTCCTACCATCAAATCAGCCACCGGGTCGGTATATGGACGTCCTGCACTGGTTTCCTGTGTAGCCGAAACCCCGCTAACATCAGTACGTGCTGCCAGGAAGGCCATAATCCCAGAGTCTCGTCCCTCCAAGACCTCCAGCCCAGCGGAGCCTTCACCGCTGAACCACGTCCAGCCCGAGACCGTCCAGCCAGAGCCCGCTGATCCTGAGCCAGAGCCCGCTGATCCTGAGCCCGAGCCCCGTTGCCTGCCTTCCAGCGCCTGAGCCCGTTGCCTGCCCGCCAGAGCCTGAGCCCGTTGCCTGCCCGCCAGAGCCTGAGCCCGTTGCCTGCCCGCCAGAGCCTGAGCCCGTTGCCTGCCCGCCAGAGCCTGAGCCCGTTGCCTGCCCGCCAGAGCCTGAGCCCGTTGCCTGCCCTAGAGTTCTCAACGGGTTCGGGTTCGGCCCGACAAACCCCGACGGGACCCGCGGTTCGGGCCGGGTTCGGGTCGAAAATATAAGCAAATGACTCGGGTCGGGTCGGACCTCGGGCTTAATCTTTCCACCCAGTAAAAAAACAAACAAATTATTATAATCATCGCTGCTGTTCACCGTGAAGAAAGTCTGGCTGCTGCGTGCAAAGTCCATCGTGGGTGGCTGGCAGAGAGGAGAACACGCCTCAGTCTATCCACTGTGGACGCACTGATCTTCCTCCACGATGCCTATTATAAGCATATGATTATGTTTGTAGGCTAGGTCTATTTTGTTTCAAAACTCGTAGCCCGCCTGCTAGTTTCAAAACGCGGTCGGAAGACTAGGAAAAGAAGAGAATCTGACTGCGTGAGAAACCTGACAGAGTCCGCTCTGGTCGAGCTTTATACTCATTGGCGCGAGCTCAAAAGCAGCACTCCACTGGATGCAACGGTGATGCTGACCTGGCGATCCTGTTGATGGACTAGTAAGTCAACCTTTCTAAGTTTGTGCTCATTTTATTTTGTGATTTCACCGGAATGAATAGACGCTGCAACGGCAATAGACTGTACTAGAACGCGTGCGCTTGCAACACATTCTCACCCCAACTCGTCACCTTTGACCAAGCTTCAATATCTGACGCTTTGGGGCGCCCTTTGGCGTCAGTTCATGACGCGATCCTACAGCGTCATCTAACTGACGCTTTCCTTTAGCGTCAGTTGGATGACGCGGTTAGGTTTAGGTCTGGGGTAGGGTAGGGTTACACGTGATCCTCAGGCGTCAGTGGACCTGACGCTAGAGGGCGGCCCAAAGCGTCAGATATTGAAGCTTGATCGAAATGCTTCCCAAGGCGTCAGTTCAGGTGACGCCTTGGGGTGAGAGTGCCTTGGCGCGTCTCGATTCGGGCCGCGGGCCGGGTTCGGGCGGATGCATGTTGATGTGTCAGGGTTACATCTGGGTTCGGGCTTCAAAAGCCACGGGCCGGGTCGGGGTCGGGTAATGATTTTCAGGCCCGTTGAGAACTCTAGCCTGCCCGCCAGAGCCTGAGCCCGTTGCCTGCCTCCAGCGGCCTGAGCCCGTTGCCTGCCCTCCAGCGCCTGAGCCCGTTGCCTGCCCGCCAGAGCCTGAGCCCGTTGCCTGCCCACCAGAGCCTGAGCCCGTTGCCTGCCCGCCAGAGCCTGAGCCCGTTGCCTGCCCGCCAGAGCCTGAGCCCGTTGCCTGCCCGCCAGAGCCTGAGCCCGTTGCCTGCCCGCCAGAGCCTGAGCCCGTTGCCTGCCCGCCAGAGCCTGAGCCCGTTGCCTGCCCGCCAGAGCCTGAGCCCGTTGCCTGCCCGCCAGAGCCTGAGCCCGTTGCCTGCCCGCCAGAGCCTGAGCCCGTTGCCTGCCCGCCAGAGCCTGAGCCCGTTGCCTGTCCGCCAGAGCCTGAGCCCGTTGCCTGTCCGCCAGAGCCTGAGCCCGTTGCCTGTCCGCCAGAGCCTGAGCCCGTTGCCTGCCCGCCAGAGCCTGTGTCTGCTGTCCTTGAGTCTATGTTTGTTTCGGTTCCCGTTTCTGAGCCAATGTCTGAGCCGGTGTCTGTGCCCGTTCCTGAGCCGGTGTCTGAGGCGTTGTCTGTTCCCGTTCCTGAACCGATGTCTGTTCCCGTTCCTGAGCCGGTCCTTACCCCAAGAAAATTTTTTGGAGGGGGGGCCATATGCCTTTGCCGTGGCTGGCCAAAGACCCACGGAAACCTGAAAAATACCACCATGGCCGCTCCAGGGATCTTCGCGCTACGGCCGCCCGAGGGTCCGACAGCTCCGCCCCTGGCCACGCCCACAGTCCGTCTCGCGCCCTGGACGCCCGAGGGTCCCACAGTTCTGTCCTGGCCACGCCCTCAGCCTGCTCCGCCCTGGACGCCTGAGGGTCCAACAGCTCCGCCCTGGGCCACGCCCACAGTCTGCTCCGCCCCTGAACGCCCGAGGGTCCCACAGTTCTGCCCTGGCCACGCCCTCAGCCTGCTCCGCCCTGGACGTCCCGAGGGCTCCCACAGCTCCGCCCTGGAAGCCAGACAGTCCGAGAGCTCCGCCCTGGCCACGCCGCAGTCTCACTCCCGCCCTGGACCCTCCCGAGGGTCCCACAGCTCCGCCCCTGGACGCCTGAGGGTCCCACAGTTCTGCCCTGGCCATGCCCTCAGCCTGCTCCGCCCTGGATGGCCGAGGGTCCCACAGCTCCGCCCTGGAAGCCAGAGGGTCCGAGAGCTCCGCCCTGGCCACGCCCACAGTCTGCTCCGCCCTGGACACCCGAGGTTCCATCAGCTCTGCCCTGGCCACGCCCACAGCCTGCTCCGACCTGGACGCCCGAGAGTCCGACAGCTTTGCCCTGGCCACGCCCACAGCCTGCTCTGCCCTGGCCACTGCCCACAGCCTGCTCTGCCCTGGCCATGCCCACAGCCTGCTCCGCCCTGGACGCCTGAGGTTCCAACAGCTCTGCCCTGGCCGCGCCCACAGCCTGCTCTGCCCTGGCCACGCCCACAGCCTGCTCCGCCCTGGACGCCCGAGGTTCCAACAGTTCCGCCGCTGGCCGCGCCCACAGCCTGCTCCGCCCCTGGCCGCGCCCACGCTCTGCTCCGCCTTGGCCACGTCCCTCAGTCTGCTCCGCCCTGGACATGCCCACAGCCTGCTCCGCCCTGGCCACGTCCACCGCCGCTCTCTACCTCAGTTCCCCGAGCTACCAGCCCGCGCCCACCCTCCCACCCCTTTGGATGTTGTACGGCGCGAGGACGCGCCTTCGGGAGAGGTACTGTAACAGTCACCATATAGCTCTGGACTACATTGCCCATAATCCTGTGTGGCGCACCTGCAATCCCTTTCCTGAGTTACAATCACCTGCACCTGGTCCAAATCAGCAGCCAGCTCTATATAAACTTCCAGCTCTCACTCAGTCATTGTCAAGCCTCCAACAGGAACAGACCATAACCCGTCTCACAGAAAACCCTCTGATTCATCCAGCACCAGCAAAAGTAACGTATACTCACCTGAAATTACTAACCTCTCTGTCAATGTTCTGATGTTCCCAGACTCCATGATCCCTGTTTCCTGAGTCCGTGTTCTCTTCCTGAGTCTTGTGTGCTGACGGATGTATCTGAAAGAGGAAAAGACAAGTATCATTGGGCTATGTTAAGTTTGATGTTGATTGCGCTGAAGAGGATCTGCTCACCTGGAATCCTTCCTGCCACATATCCTCCTCGAATTCACCTCTGAAACACTGCACCTTTAAATACTCACCTTTGAACTTGGAACTTGAAAATAAAGATTTATGTTTTCTCACTTACCTCTGTCTCCGGGCCTGTATCCTGACAACTGTGGCATACTACTATAAAAACATTATTTGTTGCATATTGTACAGGCAATATGCAGTGAAAGCAAGTTAGTGTGCCATTTCGAACACAACAGTCTTTCTAGAAAGAAATGTGTGTCTTGCTTATAATAAACCAATCGAACATATTAGCGTGATACACCCTTATACTCAAAAAAATATTTATACTAATACATTTCATTGTTTGATTGTAAGGAACATTTTGTACAATAAACTATTGTGTTACTGTGTAGAGTATAAACTTAAAGTAGTCATGAAACAAAAGTAGCAACCGATCTTTTATCTGTATTGTTGATCGAATTTTGAGATGTGGGTGTTGCACTCAAAAATGAAAGAGAGCTTGCAGTCGATTGTAAGAAGCAGGCAAAGTTTTGATCATGGTAATTTTTAAACTTTGAACAAGAAGATCTATAACATGCATTTACATAATAGGATGAATTTTCATTTCGACTGAAATCAGTTAAAGACCAATTGGCTAAGCAATAGCGTACCTATTTCTGAGATTCTATGCAATCACAGATACAGGTGAGACATTTAAGGATATCAATTTGAGTGATGTCAGTCAGGTAAAGCCTGGTTCACACGGGACGATTTTAAAATCTGTCTGCCGATTTTCAAACCTGAGAGACCCCACACACGGCGAAAAAAAATCACGGTGTCTAACAGTTTTGGTTGTTCAGTGTGTGGTGCGCAGCCACACGGCAAAATCAACACATCACACACGAACCGATTTGACTCCCAGCATTCCCAGGTCAGACGGAAAATCTTCACAAAATCCCTCGAAGATAAAACGTGACTTCAGAGTAAACAATCATGGCGGACGGAAGAGGATGCAGTGGCAAAAGTGTTTAGTTTGTTTTTAACGGAAAAAACCGTCCACCGGACATTCTGGTGAGCCATACCGCCGGGCGCCGGCTGTTTGATTTTGTTTACCGCCAGTGCTTCCTCTCACGCCTCGTCACCTCGCTTTCTGATTGGCTACACGCCACAGTTCACAGGCTGGATGCTCGTTCGTTCTCCGGGGACACCACACACGAGGAGAAATCGGGCCAAAACAATCCAACATGTTGGAAATCCCCGATTTGAGATCGGAGCGGTCTCCAGCATCCTTCCGAGCAGACGAGAGCAGTCTCAACACACCACACACGGCAGGAATATCTGATCAGATTATTTTACGAATAATCAGAGCATCCTTAAGATTGTCGGGAGGGGTGGAATCGGGGCTAAAATCGGGCTAATAATCCTGCCGTGTGAACCAGCCTTAATGGGACATTCCCAGCTCCATAAAATGGCTTACAGCACCTTTAGGAAAGCATATAGGCAGGTTTGTGGGTGACCTAAAATTGTTTTGATTTTTTTTACTGTTATATATTGTGTAGCGTCTAAGTTGCCCACTTTTAAATAGCAGAGACTGTTAATTTCCCTCCCTGGTTGTCCCCTAGTACTGTAGCTCCTGCTATTAAGAGCTCTATCCTGTTGCACTGACATCAATTGACTCCTTCACAGGTCATGTGGCTCGGCAGGCCAGGCGATCTGTCACATAGATCGTCTTTATGTGGAGACTGAGGCAGGTCATTCATAGAGTGGAGCAAGGGAGCTCTCTGCCATGCCTATGTGTGTGTTTGTAAGCATCCTTTTCACTCCCTAGGCCAAGCAAAGAGATCCTTCTATGGCTGCCAACAGTGCACACACACTAAAACACACAAATGTCTGTTTCTCTCTCTGACTTACTAGAAAGTAAATAAGTAAACACTGATTTTTATATATATATATATATATATATATATATATATATATATATATATATATATATATATATATATAAAATCAGTGTATATATCAGTTTCATTAATATATATATATATATATATATATATATATATATACACTCACCGGCCACTCCACTCAGGTACCCCATGCTAGTAACGGGTTGGACCCCCTTTTGCCTTCAGAACTGCCTCAATTCTTCGTGGCATAGATTCAACAAGGTGCTGGAAGCATTCCTCAGGGAGTTTGGTCCATATTGACATGATGGCATCACACAGTGGCCACAGATTTGTCGGCTGCACATCCATGATGCGAATCTCCCGTTCCACCACATCCCAAAGATGCTCTATTGGATTGAGATCTGGTGACTGTGGAGGCCATTTGAGTACAGCGAACTCATTGTCATGTTCAAGAAACCAGTCTGAGATGATTCCAGCTTTACTGACATGGCGCATTATCCTGCTGAAAGTAGCCATCAGAAGTTGGGTACATTGTGGTCATAAAGGGATGGACATGGTCAGCAACAATACTCAGGTAGGCTGTGGCGTTGCAACGATGCTCAATTGGTAAAAGGGGCCCAAAGAGTGCCAAGAATATTCCCCACACCGTACACCACCACCACCACCTGAAGCCGTTATACAAGGCAGGATGGATCCATGCTTTCATGTTGTAGACGCCAAATTCTGACCCTACCATCTGAATGTCGCAGCAGAAATTCGAGACTCATCAGACCAGGCAACGTTTTTCCAATCTTCTATTGTCCAATTTCGATGAGCTTGTGCAAATTGTAGCCTCAGTTTCCTGTTCTTAGCTGAAAGGAGTGGCACCCGGTGTGGTCTTCTGCTGCTGTAGCCCATCTGCCTCAAAGTTCGACGTACTGTGCGTTCAGAGATGCTCTTCTGCCCACCTTGGTTGTAACGGGTGGTTATTTGAGTCACTGTTGCCCTTCTATCAGCTCGAACCAGTCTGGCCATTCTCCTCTGACCTCTGGCATCAACAAGGCATTTCCGCCCACAGAACTGCCACTCACTGGATGTTTTTTCTTTTCGGACCATTCTCTGTAAACCCTAGAGATGGTTGTGCGTGAAAATCCCAGTAGATTAGCAGTTTCTGAAATACTCAGACCAGCCCTTCTGGCACCAACAATCATGCCACGTTCAAAGTCACTCAAATCACCTTTCTTCCCCATACTGATGCTTGGTTTGAACTGCAGGAGATTGTCTTGACCATGTCTACATGCCTAAATGCACTGAGTTGCCGCCATGTGATTGGCTGCTTAGAAATTAAGTGTTAACGAGCAGTTGGACAGGTGTACCTAATAAAGTGGCCGGTGAGTGTATATGCCCAATCACTTTTTTTAAATGACTCATGAAAGAGTCCAAAAAGTGTATAGTACACAGAAAAGTGTATCAAAACACACTAACTTGACCTTGATAGCTTTAGAATAATTCCTCTGTTTAACCAATAAACTTAGAAACAGAAAATAAAGTTAAATCATTTACTATCATCACTTACACAACAAGCTTTGGAACAACATGACTGCGGCACTTCTGCAATATTGACCTTCAGTTCAAATGCTGAGGTTAGGAATCCCACTGACCTGAATCTATAGATCTGGAAGTATGGCAAATATCACGGTCAGTTAGGTTTTAACCTAATAAAACATTTAAATCTCTTTTCAGTTATTCTAACCTAGTTAAAAGCTAGATAGTTAGCTCTTAATGAGAAAAAATGTAGCAACAAGTTGTTGAAAACCAGTATATTTGGTTTTAAAATTTGCAATCTCAGGAACACAGTACTTTATACTTTTACAGCTGGTTAAAGTCTACTTGAGAGCAGACATTGAGATTGGCCTTTTTTTGTGGCAATAAAACTGAGGCAGGTCAAAAGCGAAAAAGCAGGTCAAATTAATATATATATATATAAATACTCTTGTCCTCTTTTCTCATTTTCTCACACTTACATGTATGTCATTCCAAATTTGCACAACTTTTTCCATGGAGCACAAAAGGAGAACATTTGAAAAATGTGTGTGTGTAGATGACCATTATTTCTACGAAGGCCTATAGACAGTCTGAACCCAGATAGCAAGCAAAACGTATTGCATTAGAATAACATTACAAAGTGATGTTGGTTTAACGTCACTTTTGCACCCTCAGTTTATGATGCAACAATGTTGAGTTTTCATTGAAAAGTTTTAACAATGACAACGTTTACATGTAGCCAATTTTCGGGTTAAGGTCACTATTCGGGTTTCTGAAACATTAGGAATAACCCGTTTACATGCGTGAACAGAGAGAGAGTTTCTCCTGTATACATGGAATTGCAATATCCCGATTTAAATGGCAGATACAAGGTTAAGACGCAATATGCGTCATTTACGATTCTTCTTCCTGTATCCAAAGACAACAACAACAGCAGCACGCGGATAATGAATAGTTCAGGGCAGATAGCGATCGCCTTTGTTTGCGCTTTAATGCTGGTAACGTTACCTGACCTCGCTCCAAAAGTATGCTGTGCTGTGTCTCGCCTGGTCTCGCCACGTTCACTTCCGGTATACTACACGCAGATTTTTGTATGCAGACGAGAAGTTTCTCTACTCAAAAGACCAAGATTCCTTGCAAATAGAACATGCGCAGAACACAAATCACTATGGGGATATGCCGATACGCGTTTACATGACCAAAAATTCAGGGTTAGAAAAGGGGTACCATTGCAATATTGCTAGTCAATGTCACTGAATCAACATTACAGTATGATTCTGCATCACTGTTGTTGAATCAACATAGAAATAACTAAACTAATCAATGTTGTTGAATCAATGCTTGTTACATTGCGATCTTTTTGTTATAATATTGAAAATACAACTGAACTGAAATGTAATGTCAACTTAAAACTTAAAATGTTTGTCATGTGAGACACCTTAGCCTATCGTGTAATGGCAGTGACATCAGTGCCCGCCATTTAAAGTTTTATGACAGTCAGTTACAGTTTACTGTAATTAGTTTCTTGTGGATTACGCATTTGTCTTGTTAATAAATGCTCTATATTTGCTGTTATATTACTAGTAAACTTTGGATTTTTGGATTGTATTGTTTGCGGATTGTGCTTTACTGCAGAAAAAAAGAGTGAGAAAATCATATATTAGCTGCAAAGTTCATGATTGCACTAAAGCAGAGCAGTCATATGATGAATTAAATGATATCCCATGTTTTCAAAGATATCACATTGTGGGAGCATACTGTATAAAGAGAATAAGATTGGAGCTAAGACCCTGCGGTTCTCCACATGCCAGGTTTGCAATAGAAGAAGTGAAATTAGCACTGTTGGCTGTAAAGATTAGTTAATTAAATTAGATATAAACCATTTCAGAACATTTCCCTGCAGAACGATATAATATATATAAGATATAATAACGGGAGATAAATTATTATAGAATTTAAATAAAAAGGACAGTAGTCTTGTGATGACTTGTGGCAATAACATTTGAAAAATATTTATGCCTAGCCACTCTTACAGCTTTTTGATAATTGGGCAATAAATCTTTCAGGAGCTTGGAGGAAATCTGAAGCTTGTCCTTCCATATTCTTTCTGTCCTTCTATCTGACCAAGAGAGTGAATATTACTATTAAGGTGAGACACTACAGGTGAATTGGGTAACATTTTAAAATAACAGATATCACCATGAAACTGAAACTTACTTACAGTACACAAGTATATACAAAAAATGTATTACAAGTTTTGTTCATTTTGTTTACAGTACACACAAGATTTAAAAAAAGGTGACTGAGGAACAGAGGGATTTCAAGATATATGCTTTCATTACCTTGGAAATCAAAATATACTGTCCATAGCCTTAAAAAATTGATTAAAATGTAATATAAATCAGGCCAGAAATGATTTATTAACAAATCCCTCTGAAAATATCTTCAGAGTACTGCTAAGCAGTGGTAAAAATGGTAAATGGTAAATGGACTGCATTTATATAGCGCTTTCATAGACCCAATGGCCACCAAAGCGCTTACAATTTGCCTCACATTCACCCATTCACACACACATTCATACACCGACGGCAACAGCAGCCATGCAAGGCGCCATCCAGCTCGTCGGGAGCAGCTGGGGTTAGGTGTCTTGCTCATGGACACCTCAACACTTGGTCAGGTGGAACGCGGGGATTGAACCACCAACCTTTCAGTTTGTAGACAACCTACATGAACCACTGAGCCACTGCCGCCACTGAGCCACTGCAGTGATGGGCAGTAACACGTTAGAAGTAACGCGTTACTGTAATCCAATTACTTTTTTCTAGTAACGAGTAAAGTAAGGGATTACAATTGAAAAAACAGTAATTAGATTGCCCGTTACTTCCCCGTAAACAGCCTGCGTTACTGTGTTAGTTAACCGTGATTTTGTTTAGTCAGACTGTCTTGTGACATGAGTCCGTGCGTGAATAACAATGATGTATGAGCACCGCGACATCAGTGAGAGATGACTGAGCGTGTGGGAGGGAGCAGCAGAGCTGCCAACTCTCACACACACTCACATGACACACCCAATTTCTCGCGCTGAAGTGTCAACCCCGTTGGTCAAATGCCTGAAAGATGAGTTTATCTATAAATCTAACCATTGAGCCACATTTGTGATTGACTGAGTTATACCGCAAATTAGTTAAAATCTCCCGGAATCAAGAGCAAGCGGGCATACGAGACTGTGCTCCAAAGTCCAAGCAGCGTGCACACGCCCAACAGTATGTTCCTGCACAACCGGAGGCTGCAGTTTCAGGACCCCAGATCTAGGACCCCAGTTTCAGTACCCTAGTTTATTGTGACAGCGCCATCTACCGAACTGAAATGATATAGCGGTGGTTGCAGTTTCAGGACTGCAGTTCTAGGAACCAGGTGGTTTAGTTTGTTGATAGTATCAGCATTTAATCTCAGGAGTATTATTATTATTATTTTTTATTAAATGTGTTTTTTCATTTAAAATCAAAATGCATCAGAGGTTAATTACAAAGTGTGTACACAAAGTAAGTCACAATTTTTAATTTAAACCAATTAATCCTTATAAATAAAAAATGTATATCATTCTTTAAACAACTGAAAAAGTGGAGAAAGTCTTAGTTTCTTGAATTATGCTGTATATTGATTACCTTCACAAATTAGCTCATTATCAGGTAAAAAAAAAGATGGAATCAGCATATGCAGTCACTAAATTACAGCCAGATTTTTTAAAGCTTATAGAAGGACAAGTCAAACGAGACTCAAGAATGATTCAAATTTATTATTATATTTGTGTAATAACAACAGCACCAACAGACCTTTTGCATAAGGTGGTGCACAGTCTGTAGGATTCAACTCTGGAGAGAGAGAGAGGGAGAAGGGAGGGGGAAATAATAATTTAATAATTAAATAAGAAACATTTCTTTAACATGTTCAACTGAAATATAAATCTCTGATTTAATATGTATGCACTGTTGGAGTTGTAGAGAGAAATGCTACACAGAATATTCATGTTACTGACATCAAATTCCAAATTTGTAAGTATATAATAAGAGCAATACCCACCAATTGCATGGTCTCCATTCTTTCCTCAACTGTTTGTCGATTTTTCTGTTAAATTCTTCCACTTCACTGAAATAGTTATCAGAGAACAATCACTGTTGTGTTGACAGAAATATCAGTAACAAAAGGGTGCACTGGGAATTGTGCAAAAAAAACAATTTGTAATCTACTCTGACCTGTAATGATAATCTGGACCAGAAAGGAAGACCTGCTCAGCCTCCTGCAAGGAGACATTCCGGAGGAAAGCCAGGGCATATATGATGGCCTATGAAAAACATTAATATAAAAATACTATTTTACCATATAGTAAAAATACAGTGCTAGTATGCAGTTTATACAGTAGCCTACATTTTGTAAGTGCAGGAGTAGGACACAAAAACACATTTCATGGTTCGGCATACCTCTGGAAAAAGAACACCACAGATAAACTGCACTTCATCTGTGAAAATGAAAGGTGAATTATGTAAGGGGTTTTTAATTATGAAAGGTTTTTTTCAACTTTACTAATATGGTAAAATAATGAGCAAGTTTTCACATACAGTAAGCTACAGGTAAATCTTACTCATTTACAGGCATTTGTCCTCTTTTTAAGTTTAATTAATGTGCTGGCTAGATATACTATAAAACTCAACACAGATTTAATCATGGCCATGAATTAAAAACATCGTAGTAATTAATAAAACAAGAACACGAATTCTCAATTCGTCGGAATTAGTTAGTTAGTAGTTCTTAGTTAGTAGCTCTTACTTTGGCTATGTAAAATTTGCTTCATTTAAACGTTATAGATTAAAACTTAACTAAATTACTCACTGTTGGATTGGTGTCCATGTCGTCCATCTTAAATGTTTTTGGTGATCCAGTTCGATAGGGGGCGCTGACACGAAAAACTAGGGTCCTAAAACTGCGGTTCCAGAACTGGGGTCCTGAAACTGCAGCCTCCGGTTGTGCAGGAATACCCTTATCCAACACGACGAGGAGATTGAGAGAGAGACTTACGTACTATGCAGAGAGCATCCTGATCTAGAAACTGGACCCCAGTTGGAGAATGTCAAAATTCTACCTCAAATCTGAGCAATCATGTCTTGAGAGGTCAATCATGTCTCAGCCGGTACCGGAATGTAAAACTAAACCCTGAACCCCCGTCTGACATGACCGCTGCGGCTGCATGCTTGCTGATGGGACATAACTGTTTCACTCCGAAAGAAAAAACAAACAAACTTGAAGCGAAAATATGCCATGCAACTGCATTTTCTGTTTTGATCAACTATTTTTTACTCCTCTCTGCACTTTACTGTTAAAAGACGTAAGTTTTAATCATTTGGAATACAGTCAGGAGCGACTTTCATGATTTTATTGCTATTTTTTTACACCTATTCAAATGAATAATTTTTTTATTTTAATAAATATATTTATTTTAAATGCTGGAATATGTAGAAATTTAAGTTAACAGAAGAAGGACTGTCTTTATTTCATTAAAATATGGTGGAATGTGCAGAAAATAGGTTTTAAATGTTCAACAATTCTCTTCTAGTCTGAGACTGTTGCATTTAATTTATTTTTTGCTGGATGCAATGAGAATAAAGTTGGAATACTGAAACTAATAAAACAAGTTTAAAAAAGAGAATGTTTAATTTGATTACATTTTAGATGATGGAATATGCAGAAAGAATATAATTAGGCTGAAAGGTCTATTGCTTTGGCGTATTGTGCATCATTTTTGAAAAGTAACTAGTAAAGTAACTAATTACTTTTGAAAATAAGTAATCAGTAAAGTAATCGGATTATTTCTTCGAGAAGTAATCAGTAATCAGTAACTAATTACTATTTTCAAGTAACTTGACCAACACTGCTGCTAAGTGTATAACTGTAAAGTTTGAACATAGGTAGATAGGCTGAAATGTGTGTACTGGAGAATGACAATAAACTCATTTTCAGAAAACGGCATTTAAAGATTTAAATAAGGGAATTAAATACATTTCTATTGGAAAATTTGCTCAAAAACAGAATAAATGCTCAGGCCCTTAGTAATAATAATTTGGTTTAGATAGCGTTGTGCAGGAGACTCAGAGCTTTACAACGATGCCGATCATGACAGACTTAAATAGTAAAACAGTAAACAGATGGAACAACGCACGACGTGTTGGAGGGTTAACTTCTTGGTAAATTTGTGATAAATTTACTGCCGCAAGTAAACAAAATTTAATAAAATAAACTTCTTAATGTATATTTTTAATAGCAGCTCGAAAGAACACATATTGGAGTAAACTAGCCCATAATCTAAAAACTGATCGCTGCATGAAAAATCAATGTTTTGCCTGCCATGTCTCGCCTTAAAATATAGCTGCAAGCAGTGATACGGCGCCAAGCCCCTGAAGCAGCAGCAACAGCAGTGAAGAGCAGGAAGAGTAAAAAAAACTTGTTCAAAATGAACTCTCCCCGGCTCTCCCTTCCCCACCATGTTCAGCAATCAGGTTTGACTCTGGCTCAGCATGTTTTGTGACTTTGTGAGCCACTCTCACCTCCGAAGAACCAACTTTGGAGACGAATAATTCAGGAACGGTAGTGAATATCAAAAATCTGCTCAGTCATTTTTGTGTGGCTTCGTGGAGAGATCATCCAGATAAAATTTTGGACAAAATTGAGAAGCATTTGAAGGAGGAGTAGCGTTCCTAAATTTGGCTTGGCCCCTCAGATCATGGTTCCAAAGAAGAGTACCAATTTTCATTTCGGTCTGATCAAAGTTTCGCCGAGCTACAGTTTCTAAACCAATTTTGGGTTGACCTTGTTAAGTTTGCAACATCATAACTTTTTTTCACCATTATGTCATGAAATTATGTTAGTCAATTATGTGCGGCTCAGTCCAAAGTTCATTTGAGCAAATATTTGGACAAAATTGGACAAATTTTGATGGAGGAGTAGCAAAAAAAACTGAATACTGTACTTTTCAAAATAGCCACTTCTGTAATGAGTCGAGTCGTAATGTAAGATATTGATTCATGATGAGAGGAATCATGTGTACTAAGTTTAATTTTTCTAGATCAAAGGGATATTTTAATGTTGAATATTTTAACTAGTGGTGGTGCTATAGAGTTGGTCCTAGAGACTCAAAAATTGGTCCAATTACCATTCATCACCATCACTACAAGTGTGCAAAATTTAATCATTTTCCTATGTTCCGTTGATAGGGCTTCCATTGACTCCCATTCAGGAAAAAATAATAATAAGAAAACTATAATATACAATTGGGACTATCCCCAATTGAGGCTTGGCCACTAATAATCTAAGGATGAGATTTTGATTTTATAGATTTAGATATCAATAGCACAACTGAGCCCACAACTTTTTAGCAAATATTACTAAATAATATCTAGTATATAATGACCTTTGGAATTTAATAAATGTAGTGGAAAATCAAGTAATGCTGATATGATTGCCTCCTCAAAAGCTGTAATAAAATTGGCATGGGCCAAAGAATCTATTCTATAAAATTGACATTCTGTTGACAGAAAAGTGGTTTCAGTAAGGACAGAGACATTAAAAAGGACAGGTTTATGATCAGTTAGTATCATATACAACAGAGTGTCACTAACAAATGGTCCATAAGATAAAACCAAGTCCATTAGAAAAAAATTTGTCCATTAGCATGTGTGGGAGCATTAACTACTTGTTTAAAATCAACAGAATGCATAACACTTAAAGGGATAGTTCACCCAAAATGAAAATTAAGTCATTAATTACTCACTCCCATGCTGTACCAACCTCGTAAGACCTGCGTTCATCTACGGAACACAAATGATTAAATTTAATTAAATTTGTGAGTTGTATCACTACCACATTGGCACCCCAAGGGATTGGAACTTGACGGCCCAGAAAGTCCTCGAAGAAAATGTTTAAAGGGCGGGTTTACTGCTCTTTTTCTTTGCATGATTGTGTTTATGGGGTGCAATATAACATGTATCCGTGGTTTTTCTTTTTGTAAAAGTCTTATTTTTCATAAATTTCACCTTTATTGTCAGCCGCGCTCTCCTCTGTCCCCTGCACGAGCGGATGACTTCCTGAGTCTATGAAAACACTCCCTCAGAATGACGTTGTGGGCTCAGATTGGTTCGTTTGGGCCGGTGTGTTGTGATTGGCTAAACTGTCGCTCACGTTGTCCGGAAGATTAACGCCCATTACCTTTACGGGCGAAATGGGCGGGCATGCCAAATGTGGATAACATAGACGGTGGATACACGTAAATAATGATGTGGAGACTGCAGTATCAGTGAGGCAGAATCAGACCGAGAAAGCCGCGATGAATTCGAGTCAAGCAGAACCTCACCACACACGGCTCATAATAAAGGTTTCTGAATGATAATTTGCTTCATTTTTTAACTTAATACACGTTTGTTTTACACAATAGCATCTGACTGGCAACGATAGCAACTGACTGGCTAACTAATGTTAAACACAAACAGCGTTTGCAGGTTTACGTTCTTGATCAAATCGAAAATAAAGTCATAAAGCATATATATATGAAAAATACATTTACAACATTAGTACTTATACAAAATTCAGGTCCATAATGTTTGTACGCGTTTGCTGTAGACACAAAATAGCCTAACTAGTAGCAGCTAGCCCATAAAGCCTACAAAGCAAGCACTGGCATTTGAAATAAAAAACAAACAAAAACGCTCCGTCGGTAATTATACATGCAAATACATTTAAAATGATGAAGTCTTAGCCTACTTACTGTCACAGGTGTCGTGTGGAGTGCAGGCAGAAGAAGGACAGAAGAAG
The DNA here is from genome assembly GCA_030378365.1 of Hybognathus amarus. Classification (NCBI taxonomy): domain Eukaryota; kingdom Metazoa; phylum Chordata; class Actinopteri; order Cypriniformes; family Leuciscidae; genus Hybognathus; species Hybognathus amarus. Next base: position 65,376 of record JAQIUQ010000081.1, read on the forward strand.
CAAATGCTCCAATACAATTTCTTTACTTAACTCAAACTGGTACAGACACAGGCAAAAGGACAGGAACTCTCACAAAACATGAGTAACATCAACAACGACCGACCAACACTGAGGGAGAACACGGGGCTTAAATGAACAGGGGCTGATGAAATAATAAACTAAACACAGGTGAAAGGAATGACTAATCAGACGGAGCGGGAAACACTAACAGGACTGAACCAAAAGTCACAATGACGGGGGAAAACAAAGAGACCAACTGTGACATTACGCCACAGTTACCCCCCCCCGAAAAGGCGCGACCTCGTGCCGAGTAACATCGATGGGGTGGAGGGCGTTGCCAGGGCGGAGCATGCTGAGGGCGTGGCCAGGGCTGAGTAGGCAGAGGACAAGGCCAGGGTGGAGCTGTGGGACCCTCGGGCGTCCGGGGCGGAGCTGTGGGACCCTCGGGCGTCCAGGGCGGAGCTGTGGGACCCTCGGGTATCCAGGGCGGAGCTGTGGGACCCCCGGGCATCCAGGGCGGAGCTGTGGGACCCTCGGGCGTCCAGGGCGGAGCTGACGGACCCTCGGGCGTCCAGGGCGGAGTAGACTGGGGGCGAGACCAGGGCGGAGCAGACTGAGGGTGAGACCAGGGCGGAGCAGATGGAGGGAGGGACCCCTGGTGGAGCCGATGGAGACGGGGCTGGCAACACCAGGGGGCCTACAGACAGGGGCGGAGCAGAGGAGAGAGGAGACCGGGCAGAGGATGTGAGGCACGACGACACAGGGGAATGAGGAGGGACCGAGGGACAGAGGTGAGACCGTAGGCTTTGCGGATGGAAGTGACAACAGGGACACAGAAGGACAGGGTGGAGATGAGGTGACTGAGGAGCAACGGGGTGCTGGTGGGAGTGAGGAGTCCAATGGAGCCTGAGGGGTGACGTAACATACAAAAAGGGAAAGAAGGAAGTCCGAGGGTGAGGGCAGGACGACGAAGGACCAAAGTGACTCCGGGGGACGAGGGAACCAGGCGGAACAGATGGAGTGATGGGCCATGGAGGAGCTGACAGAGGAAGGAGCCAAGGGGGAGCCGAAGGACGAGGGACCGGAGAAGTGACCATGTGGAGGAGGCGGGAGGTGACAACCAGGGCGGATCAGGGCAGATGGAAGGCTGAGGGACTGACAGATGGCCGAGGAGAGGAGGCGGGAGAGGGAGGCTGGGTGGGATCCTGGTCCCCGGTGCTGGCGGGACGGTCTCTGGCTCCGACTGGACGGTCTCTGGTGCGGGCGGGACGGTCTCTGGTGCAGGCGGGACGGTCTCTGGTGCAGGCGGGACGGTCTCTGGTGCAGGCGGGACGGTCTCTGGTGCAGGCGGGACGGTTTCTGGTGCAGGCGGGATGGTCCCGGGTGCAGACTGGACGGTCTCGGGTGCAGACTGGACGGTCTCCAGGGGGCTGGGTGAAACCAACGATGAACCGGACTCCATGGGGCTGGCCAAATCCAGCGATGAAGCGGGCTCAATGGGGCTGGGCAAATCCAGCGATGAAGCGGGCTCAATGGGGCTGGGCGGAACCAGCGATGCACAGGGCTCAATGGGGCTGGGCAAATCCAGCGATGCACAGGGCTCAAAGGGACTGGGCAAATCCAGCGACGAAGCGGGCTCAATGGGGCTGGGCGGAACCAGCGATGCACAGGGCTCAATGGGGCTGGGCAAATCCAGCGATGCACAGGGCTCAAAGGGACTGGGCAAATCCAGCGATGCACAGTGCTCAAAGGGGCTGGGCAAATCCAGCGACGAAGCGGGCTCAATGGGGCTGGGCGGAACCAGCGATGAAGCGGGCTCAATGGGGCTGGGCGGAACCAGCGATGAAGCGGGCTCAAAGGGGCTGGGCGAATCCAGCGATGCACAGGGCTCATTGGGTTCGGGAGTGGGGCTGGTGCCTTCACCCACGGTGTAGGAAGACCCGCAGGCTACCAGCACCCACTCCACACAAGCGGCGAAATCTTCCTTGGGACCGTTCCCTGAGAGGCGAGCTCGGGACCGCTCGCTGAGGCTGCGGATGTAAAAGATGCACAGCGAGCGGTCCTGATAGTGGGTTTGGTACGCCACCTCTAAAAAGTCCCGGGTGTGGTCTTCCAGGGAACGGTCCTCTTGATCCATGCACAGGAGGGCTACTGCAGGGATATTCATTTTAATATTGCGGTCGGTCGTTCTGTCACGGGTGTCGTGTGGAGTGCAGGCAGAAGAAGGACAGAAGAAGCAAATGCTCCAATACAATTTCTTTACTTAACTCAAACTGGTACAGGCACAGGCAAAAGGACAGGACCTCTCACAAAACATGAGTAACATCAACAACGACCGACCAACACTGAGGGAGAACACGGGGCTTAAATGAACAGGGGCTGATGAAATAATGAACTAAACACAGGTGAAAGGAATGACTAATCAGACGGAGCGGGAAACACTAACAGGACTGAACCAAAAGTCACAATGACGGGGGTAAAACAAAGAGACCAACTGTGACACTTACAGTGTGGCCCAACAACTGCTGACTTTTAACTGCTGGTTTTAAAGCTGGATCTGCTTCATGATTCCAGAAACAGTTTCTTGTTTATGTTAATCCGGTATTGAATTCGTGGAGATTCTGGAAGCTGTCTCTCGGAAATGCGCAGCACAGAGAGCTAGATTACCATCGTCACTTTCAGGAATATAATCAAACACAAATTGTGTCCATTGTTGTCGAAGTATAGTGTCCGTGGGAAGCCCGAAACACAGAAGACCTGACAGCTGCGTGAACACAACTCACTCGACGCATGCCCTTTCCTGCATATTCCAGAGGGAGTGGTTGATGCAAATGTGTGGGTTAGTGACGTACCATAACCCAGCTGTAGTCATAGACTGTAAAAAAAGATGGACGACGCCCTTCGCTCTTTTCTATCAGAGAGAACTGAAGCCGCCAGTGTCTCGATATGACGCTGACATCCTGGGACCTGAGTCTGCGCACTTGCGTGTTTCGGGACCAGTCATGCGCAGTCGTGAGCAGGAAGTAAAGCCGTTAAATCAAGGCCGCGCCCTCATTCGCGCTGAATCAAACGCAAAGCACACGCCCCGCACTTTCATTAAGTGGCCTCTGGCTGCTTCGTTCTTCTCCAATGATGTCTGCTGATTGCAGAACCTCGTTAAAATAAGGTAAATACAACTACTAGCCACATAGTCAACATTATGAAAAAAGTCCGCTGGTGCTTCAGTGACTACCTCGCTCAGAGAACCTGTCAATCACAGCTCTCAATCATGACGTCAGAGCACCGTTTTTATCATCACATAACTAACAAAAAACAAACTTATTTTAAAAACGAACACTTGAAATTACATCAACGTGATAGAAACTACAGTAAATGACACAAACTATCTTTGGAAAAAGGATATGTGAAGTGTAATTTAATTGTTTAGTTGGTCTCGCGTCCCATTGAATAACATGGGAGGCGGGGTTTATGACCTATACTAGGACCGGCCACAGGGGGGCGATCGAGACGTTTTGGCTTCACTTTTGAGGGCTTGTGCGGCACGCTTGGCTGTAGTCCAAAACGAGTCGTTTTTGTAGGCAATTTTACTTCCTGATTTTTAAAAGACGATATCTCTGCTTACACTAAACTTTCAGTGCTGCAACTTGCAGATACTCATCATGCACCAATAGCAACATTACACACTATTTGAAATCAAAAAAGTGAAACTGCAGTAAACCCGCCCTTTAAATATTCCATGTGACTACAGTGGCTCAACTATAAGTTTATCAAGTAACGAGAATACTTTTCTGCGAAAAAAACAACAACAAAAATAACAACTTTATTTGACTATTCCTTTTCTTCCTTCTGAGCCTGAGACGAGAGTTCAAGAGATTTCCACGACGCATGCATGAGAACTGAACAAGAATTTGTAGAAAAATAACATAGTACTCGGCAATGCGTCAAACTACTGTATATGCACAAAACATATTGGACCCATTTGAATTCTACACAGAATGCTGTATTTTAAGGCGATATAGTGGAGATTGGGAAGAGAGTCGGTTAGACATTAGAAAATGCATTAGAAAAATCAAAGATGAGTAGGCCTAGAAGAGATGACATTGGTGAGACTGTTTTGCTCTAGTTAGAGTTTCATATTAAATCTAAAAGGGAAATCTATTACAGTGTGTCAAATATAAGCTGTCAAATGCGGCTTTGCTGAGCTTAATCAATGGCTTTGGTCGAGCTGTGATATAAACAAAACACAATTGTCTATATAATTTTTTTTTAATGGAGGAGCTGTCCGAGATGTCTCACTCTGTTTTCGTGTTTCAGTGGAAATTGTCAACACACTGAACAACGCCATGCTTTTCTTAGTTCCCTTTGATCAGTGTGATTGTGCAACCCGATCACACTTAAATGCGTCTTTATAGCACGCATGTGTATTGTTGTGTAATTTATATGCTAAAGTGAGTTTTTACATGCATATGATACGCATTGGTTGGTTAGGGTAGGTTTAGGTGTGGGGTTTGGCGTGTGTATTGTAACGTGTTTCAAAATGCTGTTCTGTTACAAGTAAGGATGCATTTAATGTTAATGTTGTTCTTTATGCATTTATGTGAGTCAATGTGATTCGTTGTTCAAGTTCAACAGGGTAGAAGGCTCTACCCCTTGGAGAGAGATCGCCTTGCTGGTTCAAGTGCGGCTGTCCCATGTGTATGGCGTGGGTTGTGGCCGACAACAGCCTCCAATAAACACCTTTTTGTTATTTAAATACGTTCTCGTCTTTGGCGGAGAACGCTACAGTATTATACGTTTGGGTAGAATTAGTGGTGTGGGGTGCGTGTGTATTACATGAAAATGAACTGCGTATCAAATGCACGTGAAAAACTGTTTCATATGCACGTAAAAACTAATTTTCACGTATAAATTACACACGACAATACATCGATGCACAAATTCCTGTGTGTTTCTTTGTTGATTAAAGACTGTTTTGTTGATCTCTTTTATCTTCGTGCACTCATTACAGCCACAGAATTATAGGAGCACTGTAAAGTAATAATAATGTAAACCCCCTCACCTAAACCCTCTGTTCTCTTGCAGTGGTTTAGTCCGGAGTGAAACCAGAGCGCTGAGACCCCTTCAGCATGGCGATAAATGTGTTCATAACTGTTTATTACAGTGACCCTGAGCCAAGCTCAGCATTACTGCAATGTCTCAGATGAATTCCATTTTAAGGCTTTACTTTCTCATTCCTATCCACTTTTTTTGTAGATGTGGTGTTTATGAGTGAGGTGCTGTATACGCTGTTTATGAAAATGCCTCCGGTTTCATTTGAGGAAAAAATATATGAGGTATTTCATGACTGTCAGAGTGTTTTGGCAAGACTCTCTGGACTTTTTTTCCCTGTCATAGCAGAAATAGGGTGTTAGGTTCATAAAGCACTTTTTAACCCACCAGATTTTGAGGCACCATGTTTTACATGAAAAATAATGTAAACTCTTAATTTATAGTTCTTCTTAAAACTGACAAGTAGGCCTTCTTTCACATTCTCTATCCCACCATCTTTCAAAAGCCTTAAAGAGTTAGATAGTTCACCCAAAAATGTCGTTCGTTGTAGTAAAGAGCTGTTTGGACTCCATCTTTAGTACAGTCTTCCAATTCCAATTATTGACAATACCCTCTGTGTTAGTTTTGCTGCCCACCTCCTGTTACTTTTTTTGTCATTTCCTTCTGTCAACATTTGTGTCAGTTGCACTGAGCTGTTATAACACGCTGACCAACATTCTATACTGTATGTGGACAGTTGGGGTAAATGAGAAGGATGTTTCTAGGATACTTGCATTTATAGGAAGCATGTCACAACTGTACAATAATGACATAGGGAAATAAGCATGAATTGTACTTGTGAATGATGTGAGCTTTTATATGCTTTCATTTGTGATCTGCTCAAACAGTTTTGTTTTATACAGGATATGAATAAGTTTACGATAGTTATGCAATAAAAATGCTTCATAATCAATATGCCTGGAACATATTAAAATATATATTTTGTGAGATTTATCCTTATTAAGTCTTAATTGATACTGAGACTGACATTAGGTAAACAGACATGTTAGCAAGGCTATCTACACTACGTGCTTTGGCTGTATGAAATTGACGGATGAGCCCATTAACCAGACCGTGTTTGTACACATCCTGACTGTGGAGCCAGCATTTGACTTACCAAATAGTGCACATTCCTCACTATGATAAACACCCAGTCTCATATGCACTGGCTGGACTCAGAAGACTCTGGAGCATGAAGACTTGGACGCTGGATGGAGTGCAGGATTGCTGTGCATTCTAGCACGTTGTTCCAAATGATAATCCTCATTTTTCAATAAATGAGATGAGTACCTTTCCTCTGTTATAAACTGTGCTGAAATGTTCTGTTATTTCTGTGTAATATCTGCTATTTTAGATTACTATTAATACACACAAACACTGACACACACCAGTTCAGGTGCCAGGTTACCAAAGTCTGGAATCTTCCCTCAAAATCTGAAAGAAGTAATATAGACGCCACTGAGTCTCTTACCTCAGGAAATATTGAACAGTAGCATGGCTTTCTACATCTTTCAGTGCCAACCCCATTTGCTCAGCTACCCGGGTTGGATTATTTTATGCAAGAAATGCCTTTTCCAGGTTGATAAGATGTTTTTAATCTAAGTGTTTATCAGATTTTTAACATTCTATCATATACATATTGCGTTAATGTGTTAATAAACTACTCAGTGCCATCTCGTGCTAAATTAATGTAATTCTTTAAAGCAGCATTATGTTACTTTTGAAATTTTGCTCTCAGGTTCCCCTAGAGTTGGGAAACAGTATTATCTTCTACTACTATCATAAAATCTGTCATGGTTACACCAGGGAATGCACGCGTGCATTCGTTGACAAAGTGATACCCTGAACTCTGCAGAAGGAAGGAGTTCTCACATCTTGGGCACACTGCCAGCGTTGCGTGTGAAATGTCTTCATCCCAGGTACATTGGCATATATTTCAGCATGTCATATGAATATAGTTTTGTGGGCTTTATTTTATTTATTTTTTTCAGACGTCAAAAGATTGTTACGTAAACAGTAACATTAACCTATTGGCTGTTTTATATAATGGATATGCTAATTCAATGTTTGTGCGGTAGATAATAGCCATATCGTCAATATTATAATATCAAGCTGCAATGAATCTACAAATTTAAAAAAACGATATGCATTATAGCCTGAGGCAAGACACTTTCACCAGTAAAATAAATAACAAACATGACTTATCAGCCTGCAGACATTGGTTATCCTGACCCATTTGTTCATTTAATCATGTATCATTTACTTGCAAGAATGTAGCCCCTACCAAACTCAAGTAGTAATCAGTAATCAGTATATTTTCACGACTTGAGCTGGCGCGAGGATGCGGCGAGGGACAAAGCTACACAACACATTGCCAACAGTAAACTGATCGCGTGCGCGGGGACTTAGTTACGTTTTATGCAGTAGTATTATCAATTAATTTTTTAAAAATAGTATTAGTATAAAATTCGTAAACGCTCATTTTGGCGTACCATTTTGCCGTACCTCAAAAAATTTTACCTTCGGTTTACCACACCAGCGAGCTAAAGCTGGACCAGTATTGATCCTTGTCCAGCCTTTTATTTAGCCACTCTCCCTTTTTCTCTTTCTACTGTCCTCCGACAAAACCTTTGGCTTCTTGGTTTTACTTGCTGCTTCAGCCATGACAACATACAGAGTTAAAAAAAAAACAACAACAAAAAAACGCTTGTTGGGCTCTCGTGTCGGAATTTGAGGAAGTGGGGGAAGTGATGTATGCCATAAGGCAGTCGAATTTTGTTCTTTTTGTGCTCGGGTTCCTACCTGCACCCCAAAGTTACATAGTGCCAGTAAAAGAGATACAGACACTGTCAGGCAGGCCCGGATTAAGAGTTCAGGTGCCCTGGGCACAATGCAGGCCCCTCTCTTAGCATGTCTTGTAGGCCCCCTCTAAGGCAGGCCACAGGCCAAATGTATATTTTGTCCAAGGACATTTTAATATGGCATTTACAGTTTTACTGACTTAAAGGAACTTTGTTGTACTATGCTGGAGTAAAGTTTATAAATGGTAATTCGTTCATTCCCATAGGAATTTGTAAAACTATGTTGGGTGGACCTCTGTAACTCTGAGGAGGGGGGGTTCAGGGGCATGCTTTTTGGCACGAACATTTTGTACATTTTAAGGTTAAATGCATCAATACTCGTGGTCTTTGAGAGATCGCAATTAAGAGCTTCAACCCATGAATTGCTCGTTGAATAAAGAAAAAGCATTGATTTGTTCAGGACAATAAGGAGGGCTCAAACATCTTTTTAGTTATAAGAGTCTCAGTCTATATTACATTATTAATGGTGTTTTAGGATGCCAAACAATTATTATAATAATGTAATAATGATTTATATAATTATTCCTTATTGATGTAAAATCCATATAGCCTATAAATGTTCTATATAAATGAAAAATGAATATTTCAAAAGTATAATTTAGCCTACATTACACTATAATATTGGAAAATTAAAATACTTTTGTCCTAATTCTTTATAGTAATAATTGTTCTTCACTTGCAAGAAATAAACCCTTGAGCTTTTATTTAGGAGGAAACACCAGATAACCATGCTGATCGCGTGAGCAAAGTGCACACTTTTCTTTAAATCACCCAGCACAAACAGGATGCCTATTCTTAAAGTCTCATGCTGTTTTATAAAGGCACAAAGCCATATCATGGTTTCGAGGCGTGGCTTAGCCATAGGTCAATTACATAGGTGACCCTCCACCTTGACAGGCTGGCTCAATTTCACTGAGAAACTCATTAAGATGTGCAGCATTATAGGAGCCAAGTAATGGCCTACATCCTACGACACCATCTTCAGAGATAGCTGCGCCCATGGGAGATGTTTCCTCCTCGTTGTCCAGGCACTTGGACAGTGACCTGTTGGCCGATGATATTCCTTCCACGGCGGCGAGTTATCAACAAAAATGACTTATTTTCCTTTATATGCTTTATTTCTCCTCGATTGCCTTCCTTATTTCTGACAGTTTTATATCATTCCTTGCCCTCACCATTTCCACCACTGCCCTCTCCTGCTGGTCGGTCAGCACACGGCCACCAGTTTGGGATTTTCTGACAATTCGAAGCATAAAAGTGTACACTGTCAATAAATCATACTGTACCAATATTGTAACATGTTTGATGAATTTAAATGCATTAGAATTTACTGTAAATGTAATAAAGTATACATCCTCGACACTAACCTGTTTTCTTGGTGAAAAGTTTGAATAAAAGAATTGACAGTTGATCTTTTTAGATTTGGATCAATGATGACCTCTCTGACCTAGCCCATGCATACCTTACTGACCTCTCTGACCTGGCCCATGCCCACCTCTCTGACCACTCTGACCTGGTCCATTCCCACCTCTCTGTTGGATCCTTTGTCCACGAGATCTTCCTATTCCTTGTTGTCTATCCTGCTCCATGTTGAAAGAAATTGCCAGTGTTTACACCCCCACTTTTACATAGCCCATGCCCACCTCTCTGACGGATCCCTTATCCATTAGCTCTTCCTATTCCTTGTTGTCTATCCTGCTCCATGTTGAAAGAAATTGCCAGAGTTTACACCCCCACTTTTATATAGTTGCGGATTGTTACCAATATGTAATTTAAGTAATTGTTCATACAAACACACATTTTATTTCTTTAGTTCTCAAAATCCATAGACTGTATATTGCTGAAGGGAAATATCTATAGGTTTACTAAATGATTCATTGATTAACCTTTAAGATCAGCTGGATTAAATACGGTAATAGACAAATGTATTAAACTGAACAAAAAGAGATGCAAATCAAAAGTTAGATAGTAAGAGCTATATAAAAGGCAGTTACTGTGAAATGAAACAATAATGTAGATGAAACACTTATTTGTGAAAAGGATACCTTGTGATATTGTGAATTGTAATACAATTGAAAACATGATGAAATGTTTGAAAAAAGTGCATTTTTGATGATGGGGCCGTATAGCTTGTTTTCACTTGACGTCACGCCACTGCGTTGCCATGGCGTGAAGATCAGATGGAGGGCAGGATTATTAGGAAGCACTATAACACACTCAAATGCCTATGTTTTGCGTCATTTATGGTTGCTCAAATCGATCAAACCACAAAGATTTTTTTATTGTGTGCCAAAAGTTGTTGTTTATAAGGGGGAAAATACAAGAAATTGACAGAAAAACACCGGTAAAAAATGCCTTGTAAACCTAACTCTGCGGGAGGAGCCGAATGGGAAAATGCCCGTGTGTTTGTACAGTGTGCAGTGATCACTTCGTCAAATGTGAGTTAATACATTATTTACTGATGTGGCTTATAATTACATTATTCAGGTGTTTAAATACACTTATGTGGCTGTTTGTGTAACGTGCCAGTTTCCGAACTTTGTAAAGTCAAAGCATGTCTGTAAAGCCCTATTCGCACGGGATTAGTATTACCTGGGGACCTGTAGTAATTTATAATAATTGCGGAGTTTGTCTGCGATCTTAATCCCGTGTCAATCGGCCATGTCTGTAATTTGTAAAGTAATAATTCCCCCGCAAATTACCTACTATATTTCGCCGAACACAGAGGTCCTGTGATAATATTAGTCCCGTGCGAATCGACATCTCTGTGATTTGGCCGGATCGTATATAATTTTTTCAAGGTTTTTGTTTCATATGCGCCTTGTTATCCATCTTTCGCGAAGAATAGAGGCTGAGTTGGAGTGTTTTGATAGTATTTTGGGTGTGGGGTCATATCGCTAACAACTAACTCATACAATTTGCAGAAAGAGAAAGCTGAAAACCATAAGAGCAAAAACAAAAAGAACGATTAGATGGAGATGAATGACATGTTTAGCAGCATACAAGGACAGTTCTTCTGTTTATTATATACAGCTAGACATAATAACGACATTATAACGACACAAGACATTTCAAAGCCATAGCCTAATGACATCATATCCGGGAGATAAGTCAGTAAATTCGAGTAAAATCACAGGCTTCGCTTATCCCGTGCGAATGCGCCACACGAAATTCAGATGTGGGTGGGTAATTTCAAATTCACATGTGGTCCCCAGGTAATACTAATCCCGTGCGAATAGGGCTTTAGTTGCTGATATCTACAGCCTCGATGGCAGGCAAATCTCTCAATTCAGTTGAAAATCGGTCCTCTTCATAACTTAAGGATCACGTCCAACATATGTTTCGATTTTCTGTTTATATATTTCTCTTGTAATAGCGTCTAAAGTAGTACAGTACGGATTTTCCTCCATCTCGTCCATTGCGCTCTTCACTCCTTGCCCTCCATCTGCAGTCCACGCGTAAACACAATCACGTGACTGCAAACCACCTATTCACAAAGAATTCTATCTTACCACTAGGAGTACTCCTAAATCACACTGAAATATTTTAGTTAGGAGTTTTCTCTTAAAAGTTATTCACAACACCTTTCAGACCTGACTCTTAGTAAGGAAAACTGACAACTCCTGAAACTTGTGAGTTTCCGCTGCTATGGATGACGTCTATTCTCATGTACGAGCTTCCTCGCAATGATCACGGTGATTTGGTTTTTATATGACAGGGCCATCATGCAGAACATAACACAGCAACAAATCATGGAATTACTGACATCTAAATATGTCTGTGTCTTACACAAAATAATAATAAGAAAAGAAAGTAATGTCATCGATATGCATAGGCTATATAATGACATGTTTGTGCAGGCCCCAGTGAAAGTGTAATTTAAAAAGGCAGAGAGAGAAAAGTCATGAATGAAATTATTCAAGGTAGCCTAAGGGCCTGCAGTGTTCACTTTTTGCGTCTTTTGTCGTGTCTCAAGTCGCTGATTTTAAATGTATTTAAATGTCCGTTTTCCTAAGCACGTCCGTATGGAGCGCACTCGTAGGTCACGTGAGCAAGAACCAACCGGAGCGCAACCGCCAAGGAGAATGCGGCACGCCCTGCCGTTTTTACGCGCATAAGTAAATGGTGCCTAATAACCTGACTGAAAACCTTCACTTGCCTAATAATGAAAAATGACACTTGCATTAACACTTGCTTGGTTAATTGACATTCTATTAGCTTAACTGAGTACTATTTAAAGCAAGGACATGTTGCTCCTATTGAAGTAATGTAATAGTTGAATGACAGTGGATTATGAACTTGCAAAATGGAAAAGAAAGCCCAACTGAATGCAGGATCAGTTACTGTTGCTGACCCAGTTGGTGCTAGAAAAAAAAAACATAATAAAAGTGAAATTCTGCACTGGGATATATATAAAACTAAGCGTGAGACATGGAAGAGGATTTGTTTGCAGATCAATGCAGCAGTATTCCCGCTTGTGTCGCGGACCCTGGACGACTGCGAGAGGCGGTGGTGTCGCTACACAGTAAAAAACGGCAGTGTCAAATTCACACTTAAAGTGACACTTAAAGTGACACTCAAAGGATCATATATGGTCCCACTCTATCTAGAGTAAAAAGTACACTGTTTGTAGTGTAGAAATTACAGTGTTAATACAGCACCATATAGTGTAGAAAATTACACTATGAGTGTAAAGTTTTACACTTAAAATTTTTACACTCTGTGCTTTTAACACTCCTGGTGTTGATTCAAATCCACATTTCAAATTTCCAAATTTACACTATAAGTGTAATTTATAAAAGTACTCTGTTCAGTGCAAAAAACTATTTACTCTATTATATAGTTTTAATGAACAATCTTTGACATAAAATCAAGAGTCTTTAGACAGATGTACAAATCCAAAGTTTATTCAACAAATGGGCAAAGTGGCTCCTTTAAAACATATGCCATATGTGAAAAAGTCAAATGGTCACATTCATGAGGAGTTTTGCAGAAAAAGAGAGAAAAAGCAGAAAATCACCCAGTTTGCCCAATCACCCAATTAACATACATAACATACATTGAACAAGATTGCAAAAATCTACTTGTCAACAGTTGTGTAGCATCCATAAATGCAGTCCCTCTTTGTTCCATCAGCGAGGAGGTATAGTAGTAGGCCTATTTGAGTTGATCTCCCCCGGCAGCGAGCAGGTATGCTGTGTGGTCGGTTCAATGCAATCAAGGTGTTCTTGTATGCTGGTCTCTGCCAAAGACAAAAACACAAAAAAATCAAAGTCAGCTCTCCAATTGGCGGTCTTTATAGTTTTCAACAATAAAGTCAACTCAAATGGCAATATTTTAAGACAGACAATAAATAGTGACAGAAATTTCCAAATTTACCCTTTTGAAGACAACAAGGTGTTGTTCAGCTTGATATGAGCACATCTTTCCAGGCTTCCAGGATGGTGGAATCAAATCAAGGAGGAGTCAAATTGATGCAAGATCGCTGCCCCATTCTAAATTACAGATGAGATAAGATGTGACAACTTGAAAGAAATGCAAGAAAATGCAACGCAACAAAAAAGCATGAACGTTTTAGATTAATGCTTATTTGAACGTGTTAAATAGTCTTATTCTGAACTATAGTCTTACCTGAATCATCAGTTTCATCATCTTTCACAGCAGAGTCAATCAGTTCCTTGAAGCTCTTGTGAGAAGCAATTTCAGGAACTAAGCTGAGGTCTTCTAACCAAAATCAAAAACAAAACAAAAAAACAATCAACAGTTACATACTGCAGCATAATGACAACCATATCTCTCTCAGTGCCGGGCAGAGTAGTACCATTCACACCTGCTTTAACGTTCGTCTTGGATGACGCACAAGTGAACAACTCGAAGTACAGCTGTAAACGCCCCCCTGACGCATTGATTCAATTGTTCTGATGAGGTCTAGGCGGTAACGCTTCCTTTTACAGTACAGTTCTTGCAGTGTACTTACAGTGTACTTACCTAGAAAGTACTGGCTAATATAAGGTAAGTACATGGAACAGGGTAGGTTTAGGGGTAGGTTCAGGGTTAGTACTAGTTATTACCCAGTAATTGTAGTTACTAAAATAAGTACATAGTATTTACATGGGTAACTGGTCTGTAAAAGGAAGCGTTACCATCTAGGGCCACAGTCTTTTATTAGAGGGTTAGTTCACCCAAAAATTTAATTCTGTAATTTACTCACCTCATTTCAATCCAAACCCACAAGACTTTCTTTTATCTTTGAAACACAAATGAAGATCTTTTTGATGAAATCTGAGAGCTTTCTGTCCCTCCACAACTACCACTTTGACGCTTCAAAAAGTTCATAAAGAGATCTTTAAAACTAATCCATATGAACCTAGCAGTTTAGTCCAAATTTTATTTTTCTTCTGTTTATGTTTGTTGATTAATGTTAATATGTGAATAAAAGTCTAAATTCAATCTATTCATCACAAAGCGATTGAGTCTCTTTTTTCACATAGCTCAATTTATATAAGTTAGATTTATGAACTCTTTATGACCTGTTTGAAACCTACATTATGGCCCGTCAAAATGGTAGTTGCGTGGACTGTCAATGGAGGGACAGAAATCACTCTGATTTAAAAAACATTCATTTAAGTTTCGAAGATAACGAAAGTCTTTCCAGGTTTGGAATGACATGAGGGTTTGAAAAGACAAATTTACACTTTTAGGTCAACTAACCCTTTAACTTTTTGCAGTTTAATATCTTGAATTAACACAATTCATGAAGACACAATCACCATGCCATTAAAGGGATAGTTCCCTTTGAAATACATTTTTGATATGTTTTAGCTTACCCAAGATGTAGGTGTCTTTGTTCCCACAGTATTTTCAATTTTTATATTTTTAGGTCAAACCGTTCTTGTCTGTAAGTCATATAATGGAGGTCTATGGTCACCACCTCAAAGAGCATGCACAGAGAAGTCCAAATTAAACATGATTTAATGACTCGTAAATGTAAGTACACATTTATGGCCTAAGACACGAAACGAGCGGTTTATGTGAGAAAACGAACAGTTTTTATCTAGTTTTTACCTCTTGTAACCACAGCCATGTCCAAGTACTCTTCTGTCTGCTGCGCAAGCGCCGGAAAGCCCCGGAAGTGATCTCTCGCGCATGTACGTCACTCATTGTTTGCACAAAGATTTTAGAAGTGTTATCCTTCACTGTGAAGATCTAAACATATTTAGATATACACATGTAAATTCCAGTTCTGAAAAAAGGCATTGTGTGGTTGCCCACATAGGTTTAGATTTTTCATGTTCATTCGTCATGTACTAAAATTTGTACAGCACATAGAATTAAAAATATGACACTCACAATTCTGGATTAATCTTCAGCATTCTGTTGCTTTCTTCATTTCTCTTTGCAATCTCCTGAGGCCGTATTCACAAAGAATTTTAAGGCTAAAAGTAGCTCCTAACTGGCGAATTTAGGAGCAACTCCTAAAAATAATGGGCGTGTCACTCCTAACTTTAGGACTCCTAATTTTTTTCACTAAGAGTAATTCACAAAGCATTTTAGCCCTAAAAGTAGCACCTAAGTCTGGGACAGCTTAAAAGAAGTCGAGAGGACTCCTAACTCACTAAGACCCATTCACAAAGGATTGTAGCGACACCAGCGCCACTCGCAGTCGTCCGGGGTCCGCGACACAAGCGGGAATACTGCATTCATCTGCACACAAATCCTCTCCCATGTCTCATGCTTAGTTTTGCTTGATATCCCAGTGCCGAATTTCACTTTTTAAAAAAAAAATTCTAGCACCAACTGGGCCAGCATCAGTAACTGATCCTGCGTCCAGTTGGGCTTTCTTTTCCATTTTGGCGAGTTTATAATCCACCGTCATTCAACTATTAGGCTACATTACTTCAATATGAGCAACATGTCCTTGCCTTGCTTTAAATAGTCTAGTTAGGCAAAAAAAATTGCAATTAACCAAGCAAGTGTTAATGCAAGAGTCATTTTTCATTATTAGGCAATTTAAGGTTTTCATTAGTGCATTAGGCACCATTCACATATACTGTAGCGCCTAAAAACGCAAGGCGCGCCACATTCTCCCGGCGGTTGCGCTCCGGTTGGTTCTTGTCCAACTGCTCCATACGCTCCATACGGACGCGTACGTTTTATTTTTTTTTAATTAAAAGTAAAAGCCTATGCATTTCGATGACATTACTTTTTTTTCTTATTAATATTTTGTGTAGGACACAGACAGATGTCGTAATTCCATGATTTGTTGCTGTGTTATGTTCCGCATGATGGCCCGGTCATCTAACAACCAATCACCGTGATCATTGCGAAGAAGCTTGTGCATGAAAATTGACGTCATCCATAGCAACGAAGACTCACTCTTAGTTTAGGAGTTGTCATTTTTCCTTACTAAGAGTAGGTCTGAAGGGCGTTGTGAATAACTTTTAACCTCCTCAGACCCGAGTTTTGGTTTGGCGTGCATTTTAGATTTCTTCTAGCTTTTTGGGGTTAGGAGGGACCAATACATATAATAACCAGATATTATCTTTGAACATGAAGCACTTTTTGAAAAAAATGTTGTCGACATATGTGGACACCGGGTCTGAATTCACATAAAAAAAATCAAGACACCATTGCGTAACAGTGCAAAGCTCTTTTATTTACAGCCTGAGCCTGGCTGAACATTTTTCTTTTTTCTTTAGAAACATTTAACATTGTGAACTTTTTTTATAACACTCCAAACCTTCTGCTAGGTATGTTCTTTTTCTCTTTATATTCTTTTTATCACACTTAACTGGTGTGAAAAACTGTGTAACAGTTGCGTTCAGCTTGCAAGCACAAGAACACCTTATGCCAAGTTCACACTACAGGATTTTAAGCCCGATTTATGCCCGATTTGCAGATCGCGAGCTCGCCGACAGGTCAGGGTGTAATCACGTGCAAATCGCGGGCGATTAGCGGACGATGAACGCTCGCCAATCTGTTAGTATGAAAGAGCCAACAACGCTGCAAAAACGCTCGCAGATGCCTCGCAGACGCGTCGCCGAGCCCAGAAAAATATCTAGCCTGCTAGATATCCAGAGCCGTCGCCCGACTCAACCTCAGTGATGTCATGAGTACAGCCAATCATAGCAACGCATGGGTTGAGGACACCAGGTAAATCTTAGTTTTTATTTATTTTTTTTTGCATTTTTTCCTCAGAGCAGAAGATCGTCGCGCAAACAGTTTTATTGCGTGTGTTTTCATGACAAAACGTGGTTTGTAGACAAGATAGAATCGTTGGGTGCCAGAGTTGTTGTCAACTCGTTATTTATTTGATTATTTTCAGGATTTAGACTGTACCATAGTACTGAAACAGCTTGCTCTTATCATCCGATCGTGGGTGTATCTCCATGTAGTGCATTGTCAGCTCGTGTAGTGAGTTACCTCCTGTTGTGGATCAATCACGTTGTGTTGTGTGGTGTGAACAGCTAAACAACTTGAACACTCTGATTTCACTGAGATCAAGTCATGTAGTGTGAAACGCACAGTTCAGACCAACGTTTTAAAATCATGTAGTGTGAACTTGGCATTACATGTTACACATTGAACACGAGTTTTACCAGAACGCTCTGCACGCGCTGCATTCTTCAGGTCGACCACTTCTGGAAGATGTCCATTAGCCCTTCTGCGGACTGAGATGTGAGGGACTTCCTTCACAGGGTGCTTTTTATTTGGCTCTGTGTTGTCTTCCTGTTCTGAGTAGGGATGGCGAAAACTAAAAATTTTCTTGACCGACCACCGAGCCTCATTAGCCGGTTAAAACCGGTTAACCGATTGGTTTAAAATATGCGCACACACATACACACACATTTAAAATCCCAATACAGACGCGAAACACCGAGTCCCCAGGGGGTCGCACACCGGACGAGAAGTTCAGCGCCACATCTTTAACACATTATTCTCTATAAGTGTACATGTACACACACCGAACGAGATTCGGCATCTGTCCGCGGCGCCCAGCAACGGCTCAGGGCC
The DNA here is from genome assembly GCA_030378365.1 of Hybognathus amarus. Classification (NCBI taxonomy): domain Eukaryota; kingdom Metazoa; phylum Chordata; class Actinopteri; order Cypriniformes; family Leuciscidae; genus Hybognathus; species Hybognathus amarus. The sequence continues at coordinate 83,339 of JAQIUQ010000081.1, forward strand.
GTGTTCAAAATCCTGCTGCGCCACAGATCGCCATTTACATAGTTTTATATAAAATTTAAATTATTTTTGTCTCAAATCGTTGCTAATGGATCCTGACTTCGCCCTATGCTGCAATATACATGTAGTTTTGCATTCATTTACAGAAATCAGCTGCTTGAATGACAATCGCTGATGTTATTGGATTTTCAGCTGAGATTCTCAATTCATTCAGTTAACGGATGCTCTGAGGTAAAATTTTCAGACTGCAGACTCAGCAACGATTGTTGTACAGTACAATCATAACATAGAACAGACATTATCTTCATTTCATGTCATTAAACAAAACAACATTGCTGGCCATATACTGATGAGAAAGTGATCCGGTGTGGGATACCTGTTGTCCTACGTGGCGCGGCGCAGCGCTTCTCATGCGGTCACTCCGGTGTGCGCGACCCCCACAAATGCGGCGCCAAGGCGCTTGTATGTAATCGGAGGCTCCCTTTTAGTTTCGAAATGGTTTGGGTACAATGTGATTGCGTTGAAAATAAATGCGTTAGTAGCGTTAGAAGCTCATTTGAAACATTGCCGTGGCTCAGTTAAGAAAATGACAGCTCCGAGGAGACGCCGCTTTAGTTTGAGGTAACGTTAACGTTAGTGCTAACAATAATAAAGAAAGATGATGATCATTGATCACTCTATCTGTTACCACTGAAATGTAAATGTAATGTATTTCCAAATCTAAGCCCAGCAACTTACATCTGTGTCATTCTTTTAGGTGAAATGGTCCTACACACTATTTTCTTTGCACGCTTCATCCTGTCGTCTGCCCTCGTTCTTCTAACCTCGAGTGTTTTCGCAAATATTATGAGCACGCGAACCCAAATGCTGTGACCTCGCGTCAAATGTTTGGTTTTTTAACCGACTACTGACAACTTTGATCGGTTAACGTTCGATACGGTCAACCATCAGTCAAACGGTCATCGGTTAACATCCCTAGTTCTGAGAGGTCTGTAGTGTCTTCTTGTGCATTGTTTTGCTGGGCCAAGAGTGTCTTAGCCACTTCCATTCGGAATTCAAGAAATGGCATGATGCTCTTTCTTGGTGTGCCCGCGTACTTTGTGGTCTTGACGGTACAGTAGCCAGCTGTTGGCTAAAGCAACATTAGTGAAGTGCATGAGCATCCGAATCGTCCACTTCTTGGTATGGACACTCATTCTGTAGTAGCTGATCATTCTGTCTATGAGGTCAACCCCACCCATCTTTTGTACTCACGTACAATACTTGGTCGTCTGATAGACACATATTTCTTCTGTTTCTTGTCCCATCGCTGGCAAGTGTCTTCAGGATGTGCATCATGGACAGCAGACAGCATCAATACCGGCTTATTGTCATACCACTTTACAACACAAATTTTCCCATCTTGAGTCGTAACTTGTGCTGAGGTACCTCTTCCATCCTTTTTCATCTTTTTATCATTTGGTAGCTTTAGCACTGCTTCGGAAACTCGATTCTTCATAACTGTACCAGTTAGGTACACCTGCTTCTCCATCATTCGATCACAGTACACTTTTGTCCCAGGATGGAGAGTTTCGGACAGACGGTCAATGACCAAGCCTCCCAAACCCAGTTCACCTGGTTCCTGGACTTGTGCCATCAGTGCATCGGCACCCTGATATATATCAAAGTCCAGACATGATACCTTCCGCTAAAGCATAAGTGTGTGTGTGTGCGTGTGTGTGTGGGTGCGATCGCGAGTGAGCAAGAGTGTGTGTGTGTGTGTGTGTGTGCGCGATCGCGGGTGAGCAAGAGTGTGTGTGTGTGTGTGTGTATGTGTGTGCGCGATCACAAGCAAGAGAGAGAGAGTGTGTGTGTGCAATCGCGAGTGAGCAAAAGTGTGCTTGTGTTTGCGATCGCGAGTGATCAAGTGAACTTCAAGTGATCAAGTGAACATCAACTTTAGCAGCATAGGAAATATTTAATGTTACAAAAGTTGGTCAAATGTGCATGCCATTTTAATCATCCAACACTATTATGCATAACTTAACAAGAATCAACATTGAAATGTTATTAAATTTTTTACCTTGTGGACGTTTTGGTCTGGAGTGGCTGAGTGACATGTGGGCTGTTTTCTCCGCCATTTTGAAATTATTCACGTTAAAAAAAATTATCTCCTGACGCCACCAGATGGCAGTGTAAGTGTCCTCGTTTGTGAAAAACATGTTCCAGTTACACAGAATGAAGTATTATGCTGCCCACAACCAAAAATGTGGGCAGCATGAATAGGGCCCGTATTCATAAAGAATCTTAATGCAAAAAGTAGCTCCTGAGTGACAAGATTCTAAGAAAATTCTTAGAAATGTGGGCGTTTACTCTTAAAATTAAAGAAAAATTCCTAGAAAGAAAAAAGTAATTCAGAAAGAATCTTAACCCTTAAAAAGAGACCTTAAGGTCAAAATTGTTAGGAGTATGGATGAGGACTTTTAAGAGGCTTAAGAGTTTCTTTAGCAGAGGAGAAAATGGCACAAAAGACGATGAAGAGGGAGAAGAAATGTGTTGCAATAGACCACAGTGAGTTAATAGACGATATATTTATGAAGAGTTCAGATGCAAAAGCCTCTAAGTGGCATTTGAATTTTCTTCTAAAATGACCATTTTTATCAAGCTTGTATATTTAAGTTCAGTAATTTCACTTAAATGACAATTAATAGGTAATCGTCATTGCCATTTAAGTGAAATTACTGATCTTAAATATACAAGCTTGATAAAAATGATCATTTTAGAAGAAAATTTCAAATGGCACTTAGAGGCTTTTGCATCTGAACTCTTCATATATATATATATATATATATATATATATAAACGAGATTGTGCAGGGATCATGTTTGTGACTGATCTTATTAGATACACGCTAATATCTCTGACACATCGCAATGCCATAACGCCAGAAATGAAAGTAGCCTAATCACTACATTAAGATATTTGGCAAATGGGAAAATGCAATAAAGCAGCAGTGATTTGGGTCTGTCACAACCTTCTGTAAACAGTGATCACACAAACAGTTACAGCACTTTCAGAACCTCTTATTATGCCACCTTGCAGGCTCAAAAAAATGCATTAATGAATATAGCAGGCTTCCCTGATGCGCACAAGCAGGGAATGAACTGTTAATAATTTGCGCTATAAGCTCCAACGTCTGCTTCTTGCTTTGTGCCGTGACACCCGGCCCAATTTTTTTTCTTTAATGATGGTCTTGTGTTCATCCACTAACTTGGGCTAACAGTAAACACTGTTCTTCTGTCCAGTTGGGCTTTCTCATCTTTCTCGTTTTTTATTCTATGTTTGCTATATTAAAACCAACATTCAAACCACCACTTAAATAGACAGCAATCAGTGTAATTGGAAAGAGTGGAACTTTTTTTTTTAATCATTCTAAGCCAATCAAATACATTAGGCTTAGGATATTAACAGCATGGTAAAAAAAGGATTTATGTATATACATAATGTATATAATGTGTGTGTGTATATGTGTGAGTAAACTCTGTACTTAAAATTGCTCTTTTTTCCCCTTCTTGGACAACCAACCAATCACAGTCTTCAAAAGAGTGCGTCATACATAGCAACGGGGTCAGCCCCGCCTCCTCACTAAGATGAAAGTTTTTGTCTTTTCCTTATTCAGAGTTGCTCTCAGATCAGTCCCGAATTGCTCTTAAGCTAAGACTCCTACGTAAAAGTTTTTAAGCTAAATTAAGAGTTTTCTAAGAGGATTCTTAGAATCTTTATGAATACGGGCCCTGGACTCAGGAGGTTAAGAGAAAACTCCTAGCTAAAACATTTTAGTGCGATTTAGGAGTACTCCTAGTGGTAAGATAAAATTCTTTTTGAATACGGCCCCTGGGCAAAATCTATTGAAAAAGGATTACAAATATTTGCCAGTTAAGGGCAAAATTCAGTAATGCAAGCAATACAATTTAAATTAGGGCTGTAAATATAGTAAAAAGTAATTGAGATTACCATTAATTTTGATTAAGCTGAGAGCTGACTATAAAGCATGGGTGTCAAATTGTAAAATTATTTCTATATTCACATCCTTCATTTTAGGATTAATGAAATGAATGTTACACATTAGTATTCATAAAACATTATGCAGTGTTCACATGTAGGCCTGCCTGAAACAGTTTAAAATGCATTTCAACTGATTAAATATATTTAAATAATTTAAATGAGTAAAGTGAGTAATAAGGAACCTTAAATTGAACTTGGTTTACGACATTCGAATTTAAACACACATTTAGAATTTGTTTTACCCATAACTTATTAATGGTTTTTATAACGTGAACAGAAAATACAGATTCATATTAATAAAATACAGACAGATAAATGGTTAGTACATAGTTTATAATAACATGCAGTATGAATTGATTAAGACTGATTATAAGCTAAAGTACCTGTCCTGTATGCTTTGCCAGTGCTCACGCAAATACCTGTAAACTGAACTGGAAGACAGACGGATTTATGGATTAGCTTTGACTCAATTTCACAATGTTTGAACTTAACTGTCATAAAAAAAACTTGACGCAAATATGACGACATGATATTCAGTGCTAAGAACAAGCAACTTTCTACTTAAACACCATGGTAATAAACCGCATGTGTCGCGAAAACTGAATTGTTAACGTTTTATTGTATAACAGCTACTTTTATACACACAAAACAAATCTAAAATTACCATTTGAAGAATTCTCTCAGAAAGCCCACATGGTGTCGCCCGCTTCAGACCTCCTGTCGTCAGCTTCAGCGCCAGGCTCGTCTTTAACCCAGGCCTCGACGCGACTGGAGGCGGGAATGCTTACTTTCATGAAGGCTGTCAACAAACCAAAATGAAAGAAGCTATATATATATATGTCAGAAGGTCGGGACGCCCGCCACCCCCGCCTGGCGTGGACCACCCCTGTGAGCGTACCACCTCGAGGAGTTACCCAGAGACACCACAAGACCAGACAAGGTATCAAGTATAAAAGTATTTTATTGAGTTAAAATTTCCTGGACTAAAACTGAATGTCTCTTCTTCCTGGCAGCCAAGAATAGCCGATGGAGCGGGCACTCACGGTGGGCCTCTTCGGGCGGCCAGGGGTAGATCACAGAACGGACTTTGTACTGTCGTTCTTCTCACAGCCAGAGGTAAGTATGGAGCAGATGCTTCTCTGGAATTCTCACGACGGTTCCTCTTCGGGCAGCCAGGGATAAGTATGGAGCAGGTGCTTCTCTGGAATTCTCACGACAGTTCCTCTTCGGGCAGCCAGGGGTAAGTATGGAGCAGATGCTTCTCTGGAATTCTCACGACAGTTCCTCTTCGGGCAGCCAGGGGTAAGTATGGAGCAGATGCTTCTCTGGAATTCTCACGACAGTTCCTCTTCGGACAGCCAGGGGTAAGTATGGAGCAGATGCTTCTCTGGAATTCTCACGACAGTTCCTCTTCGGACAGCCAGGGGTAAGTATGGAGCGGATGCTTCTCTGGAATTCTCACGACAGTTCCTCTTCGGGCAGCCAGGGGTAAGTATGGAGCAGATGCTTCTCTGGAATTCTCATGACAGTTCCTCTTCGGACAGCCAGGGGTAAGTATGGAGCAGATGTTTCTCTGGAATTCTCACGACAGTTCCTCTTCGGACAGCCAGGGGTAAGTATGGAGCAGATGCTGGTTCTAGCGGTGGCTTACTTCAGTGAGAGGAACTCGATGGGCAGATACTGGTCTTCAGTGTAGAAACTCAATGGCAGATACTGGTTAATGGTGGCTTGCTTCAGCGAGAGGAACTCAATGGGCAGATACTGGTTTTCAGTGTGAGAAACTCAATGGCAGATACTGGTTAATGGTGGCTTGCTTCAGCAAGAGGAACTTAATGGGCAGATACTGGTTTTCAGTGTGAGAAACTCAATGGCAGATACTGGTTCTTGTTTAGAACAGGAGAGTCAAACAGCAGTGCATGAACATTTCATAAATCCTCTTCAAGTCAATAGTATTCAAATACTCACAGCGGTGGCTTGCTTCAGGGAGAGAAACTCAATGGGCAGATACTGTTTTTCAGTGTGAGAAACTCAATGGCAGATATTGGTACTTATTTAGAACAGGAGAGTCAAACAGCAGTGCATGAACATTTCATGAATCCTCTTCAAGTCAATCGTATTCAAATACTCACAGCGGTGGCTACTTCAGTGAGAGAAACTCGCTGGGCTGATGCTGATTCTCAGTTGGAACAGGAGAATCAAACAGCAATACATGAACATTTCACTGATCCTCTTCACAGTGGACAGACTGGAGCCACAATCCTGTACAGTGCATACTCAACATGCAGTAAGGGGTTAATTCTGGCCTAACACTCCAGGACAATGAGTGTAACGGCTGGGAACACGGACAGACACAGGCAATCCTCACACCGGTGCATACATCAATCACTTCAAATAGTAACATGTGTTCACTTCACGCTAAGCACTGCAACTCACACCACTCACAGTGAATAAGGTCTCCACTCGTTATCCCAGCCAACTTCCTCCTCCTGAGTTGATGGAACGGCACATCCACACCGTATAGAGAGTCTACTACGCACACACCGCTGTCATTAAAGGCTTTAACAGCATCAGACAAAAGACTTCTATGTGCAACATCAGAATTCACTAGGCTCCAGGGCAAATTGGCCAAATGTTTGTATACAATACAAGCACTGAGTCAGATAATGGAGCCTTCCATTGGCACTTAACTGTTAATGTTGTCTCTCCTTCCCCATCCAGGTTGCACCGCCATATTTTAGACTCCTTGTCTGCCGTGGATCGCACCCTCCCGTTTTATCCGTCCAGCTCTGCACACCTTCTTCGCCCAAACATCCACTTTTATGATCCCCCTCGTGAACGCCGTAATTCAATCTCCACCCACCGCAGCTGCCACTCGTTCCCCCCATTTGCGGCATCCAGCCGAACTGTTTTTCTTGGGCAACCGGCGGGGTGTTACATTAAATTAGTTCTACCAGAAAGACTCTGGAGAATAAATACTGTAACAATAAATACATTTATTGATAGCCCAGCAAGCAATTAAGTTCTTTGGTGTAGGCCCTGTCCATAGCTCGCAATCCGAGGGTCCGGACTCTGCATTTCCTGCCTGAAGACGAAGGCAGGGGCGCAGCCGACCCCCCGGGAGGTATAGGAAGGGACCATCCTGGTGGTGGTGGGAAGGATGGAAGGGAAGGAACCATCTTGGAGGTAGTAGGATGGGAGGGAAGGAACCATCTTGGAGGTGGTGGGGAGGATGGAGATCAAATGAAAGCGTCAGCATCTGCGAACTCGAACGTGTGTAAGTACCGGTCTATTATACTTCAAGCATTAGACACGATTGGATAGATGAGAAGGTAATTAGTGACGCAACGATTGAGTCTTCCTGGCAGAACTTAACGCTAAAGCTTCCATTTCTACCAGAAAGACTCGGGAGAATAAATACATTTATTGATAGCACAGCAAGCAATTAAGTTCTTTGGCGTAGGCGCCGTCCATAGCTCGCAATTCGAGGGTCCGGACTCTGTATTTCCTGCCTGAAGACGAAGGCAGGGGCGCAGCTGACCCCCAAAAACAGGTGGAAGATAATTCCACCAGGACAGAGCCCCCCCAAAAGAATGGTAAGGAAAAGTATACCCACCAGTCGTGTATCCTGTAGAGCCTAAAATAGAAAGAAAAGGGGGTTAATAATAGGCATAAACATGAAATGTGGAAAGCCTCGTAGCCAATAACTAATTAGTAAGAGGACACTTCATAGTGAGCCTGAAAGGAACTATGAGAAGACATGAATAATGCATTATGCATTTATGTTCTCCTGCTGTATTACATTAGCGTTTATCCGTGCTGACGCTTTTGACCAGAGTGACATATGTTTTGAGACAAACTTACATCTGATCAAAGCCAGTTCCTTGTAATTGAGTTGGAGGGAATCAAGTATTGTGGAATAGGGACTTAAACTGTGGGGAGGCTAACTTAGGACGTCATTGGAACACAAGCCGTTATAGGAATACTGAGAAAAAACAGTCTTGGCCATACAGACCGCACAGAGACATGGCCTCGATGGACCACGCAGAGCCAGGCCACCTGGGCCACACAGACACGGCCGCGATGGACCACACAGAACAGCCACATAGGGCCAGGCCTCATGGAACACAGAGACAAGGCCACGATGGACCACACAGAACAGCCGCATAGGGCCAGGCCTCATGGAACACAGAGACAAGGCCACGATGGACCACACAGAACAGAGCCACATTGGGCCAGGCCTCATTGGACCACACAGAACAGGCCACCTAGGGCCATACACAGAGCAGGCCTCCTTGAGCCGCAATCTGGCCACATTGGACCACACGGCCATGATAGACCACAGAGACAAGGCCGCCCGGCCACATGGCCTTGCTAAACCACAGAGACGAGGCCACGATGAGCCACATCGGCCTCTAATGCCGCACATAGAACGAGGTAGACTGGACAAGGCCACGCATAACAAGGCCACAAGGACCACATGTACTTTTTTTTTCTCACGAGGCAGCAATGCCTTGAGGCCGCTTGGCCACACAGACAACGGCCACTTGGCCACATTAAACCACGCTCCTAAGGACCACTGGCCACTGACCTTTTTTACATATAGGACAAGGCAACTTGTGCCACAAGGCCACTATAGACCACACGGAACAAGCCACACAGACAACGGCCACTAGGCCACATTGAACCGCACCCACTAGGGGCCACTGACCACTGGCCTTTTTTACATACAGGACAAGGCAACTTGTGCCACAAGGCCTTTAGACCCACACAGAGACAACGGCCACTAGGCCACATTGAACCGCGCCCACTAGGGGCCACTGACCACTGGCCTTTTTTACATACAGGACAAGGCAACTTGTGCCACAAGGCCTTTAGACCCACACAGAGACAAGGCCCTAAAGCCACAGAGAAACATAACCACTCATAGACAAGGCCTTAGGCCACATAGAACCAATGCCATAACTGGCCAAAAGACCACGGGACAAGGCCACATTAGGCTACACGGTCACAGTAGACCACACTGAACAGAGAATGAGGCTGCAAGAGCCGTGATCTCGTACGCCCACACAGAGACGAGGTCACACAGGGACACCGGCCACTAGGCCACATAGAACCAAGACCATAAGGGCCACAAGACCATATAGGCCACACATAGGACAAGGCAACATTATGCCACGAGGCCTTGAGACCCAAACAGAGACGAGGCCCGCTGGGCCACAGGCTGCTAATGCCACACGGATACAAGGCCAACGAGACACAGCCACTAGGCCACACAGAACCATGCCGTAACAGGCCACAAGACCACGGGACAAGGCCACATCAGGCTACACTGTCACAGTAGACCACACAGAACATATACATCATGATTATTTTTATTTTTAAATAAAAAATATTTTCACAAAATTTATTTTTATTATTTTTATTATTTTTTATTTTCATGAGGCCACCTGGGACGAGACCACAACGGCTACTAATGCCACATAAAGACAAGGGCCACATCAAGACGAGGCCACCAGGCCACATATAGACGATGACTTATGAGCATGAAGCAAGCTGATTTAAAGACCAATATGACATCGGAATATAATGGCACCACCACCAGTAGTCGCAAAGGTTATTTACCTGAACCGTTTAGTGAGGAGCTTGCTGAGCTTCGAGGATGATTTTTGGATCAGGTCGTATGTATGACTTGAATATAGAGGAAGACCATCTGCCCGGGATTTTAATGGCTGCAGTAGAAAGCCACGTTCGGCTGCTGTCGTGGCAGCCCCAATCCTGAAGGAATAACCAGTATACTGGAAGGAGATAAACTGCAGCTTTTCAGGACAGAACTTGAGTCCTGAACTAGGCTTAGAGAGAACTGCTTGTTAGTTAGGATAAATGGAGGGGAATTTAAAGAATTAAATCATAGATGAGAAGGGACATAAATGATTACTAATTTATAAATTGATAATGTGATACAGAGCCTTGAGAGTCATTCTTAAGAGTACTTAAGAAGAGAGTAAAGAGATTAGGTGGGAAAAGCAGATCAGAAAAGAGCATGGGGAAATCTGAGTATTTAGCTCTGGATTGAATCCCCTGGATGATTGAGCCATGAACGCTGTAACAGACAGCTACCATCTGAATAACAATAGAAAAGAGACCATTGCGGACAAGAGGTAATAAAAGGGGGTTGGAAGGATTTTGCTTTTCTAACTTACTTAGAGTGCAATGTTACTGTATGAACAGAACAAACATCTTCAAGGTTACAACTCAAAGTTCAAGCAATGGAAGAAATTAAAGAATTGCTTTTTAAAGGTTGGAACAGCTCTGAGGGTAGCAAACAAATTTTCTCCTGAGTTAGTGCAACACGACCTAAATTTACATGAATCCTGTCCGCGGGACATGATTTAAAGAATATTTGAGAACCGAATAAGCGAATTAGTGACTAGAGATAGCTACGATGAGCTACATAATTCATCAATAACCATCGGAATGTTGTCTATGTTGACACTTGAGACTCTCCGTCTTGAATGATTCCAGTTGAACAAGCGAAAAGTTCAAAATTGTTGGTGAGAGGTAATCGAAGCTGCAAAACAAGCTATTGAAACTCCCGCCCCTGTGCTGGGAGTAGCAGCCCTGCTGCATCCAAAGGGATAGACAAAATGATATGCTTAATCATCTTCGAATGACCATTCAAACATGCTATTCAAAATTATCTGTGGGGAATTCTAATCCAAACGCGCCAGAGACCCACCAAATATCCTGCGAAAAGGGCACAATTATACACATTTTTATCTTGTGATACAAAGTGATTGGCAGGCGTTTGTCTGAGGTTAACTCCGGGTCTTGGCTATGCCTTAAGTAGCAAACCAAGATAGGGTATGGTGAACAGACTTTGATAATTAGTATTAAAATACTTACCTGAATTTGAATGCCTGCGAGTAAACTATAAATGGAAGAATATTAAATTACAATTCGTAATTGTAGACAAGGGAGGAAAAACCAGCCGTGATCAGGATGTGAAAACAGGAATCTGAAAGAAAAGCAAAACATTACTAGTTTAACAAACTCTGTTAGAGGAGGGCAGGGTGATGGATTCAGGTCGCTGAAGGCCAAAAGCTATCTGAAAGCCTGTAACGAAGAATGGAAGCGCATAGTTATGGCTTTTATTGCAGGAATAATCGCAACTTTAATTATGAAATTGAAGACAATTGATAGCCAAATTAACATCTCAGGAACAGCATGATCTCCTAATAATAAGATCTGCCTTGATGACAACCATGCTTTGTTAGCATAACGATACGATATATTTTGTGACCACGCCAAATCCCTAAGGATGATAATGACCACTATAGAATGACTCAAAAGCGGACAAAACGAACCTTGAGTGAGCTTAGAAAATTAATCTAACCTTTACTGATCTAAATAACCGAATCAGAGATTGGACATGCACCCTTTGATTTGTTTTTTTTTAATTATTATTATTATTTTTTAATTTATTTATTTATTTATTTATTTTTATTATTAAACCGGCTAAATCTGACTTTTAAATCCGGTACTTAGCTCAAGTAAGGTGACTGTCCTGTCAAGAAGCTACTATCATTACCTAAAAGATATGCGATTTGTTGTCTTTTGAGCGTAGAATCCTTTTCTCAGATGCCTGACATGGCTCCCAAGTTGCTATTTGCAGAAATAGCCCCATTCATGGCTGGGAGATCACTGGCCACAACAGTTGAGACTCTTGAATAGAAAGATACATGAACATGTAAATCATACAGTTGAGCAAAGACAATTCCACTCGAGTCTCCTTCACTAATTAGTTCTGTTGATTGGTTTGACTTGAAAAACTAATGTGACTGTTAGTTCTATTGAGTAAGTGGTTTATGCTTAGTATATGTAGCTTTTGACAAGAGCATCCTTAGTCTGCATTTCTGTACATTAATGTGGAAATACCCATCCCATAAAATATTTCTATAAAACATGGATTAAGTAGTCGCCTTGAAAGGTTGATTATTACAGCGATTATTTCCAATATTGTAGATCTAATTTCATTAAAGGATTTATAAAATGAATTACAGTAGGCCTAAATATGTTGAAATAGTTGTATGTGAAATTGCAACACTTAAGCAAATATGTAATTAACTGTTGTAGAAATATCCACTACAGTCTGCATAACAGCCAAATTAACAAATTTCCTTTAACTCAAGTTATTCATTCATTCATTTACTATTAAATCAGTTACTCAGTTGATAGTAGGTATTTGCAAACTGTCCACAAGAGCGTGATATCAACAACACTGTGGCTGATATTATTAGATCAATGTACAGTGGAATATCGAACGCGAAACTTGCTTCACTTGCTATGAACATTTCCCCTTTAAAGGCGAGCTATCACGGCACCGTTGCAGTCTGCAGATCAGGAATTAACACGTTCGCCACCAGGATGACATTCCCTTCCTGCCAGATTATCCTGGCTGGGCTGACGCTGTTGAGGTTTTCGATAAAAAAAAATTGAACGAATTGGTTATACCCAGGGCGTTTTTAGGCCTGGAGGAGCACAATTTCTCATGACAGGCCTTGGCTGATCGAAAACTCTCCGAAGACCACGGTGCATACGGGGAGATGCGGCGCTGAACGCGGGAACCTCGACGTGTAGCAGGAAATACGGCGGGACATATCCATCGTCCGAACTCAATTAGTAAACAATGCGTGTCCTGAAACACGTTGCTGGCGACTGAACGAGAGAATCAATGAAAGCGTCAGCATCTGCGAACTCAAACGTGTGTAAGTACCGGTCTTTTATACTTCAAGCATTAGACACGATTGGATAGATGAGAAGGTAATTAGTGACGCAACGATTGAGTCTTCCTGGTAGAACTTAACGCTAAAGCTTCCATTTCCCCATGGAAACAACACCAAGGTAATGGTTCCGCCCTCGTCACCTGGTGACATCCTCCCCCACCAATCGGTTCTCAGTCCCTAGAACCAGGTCCCAAGACCCAGTCCCCATACCTCTCCGGGGGTTGTCCTCTGTTTTCCCGTTGGAGATCGTCTCGGTGGGGAGGCAGGCTCTACCCCCCTTGGCTCCATATTTGGGCCTCTCTGAACAACTGCCCAGCCTACTAAGGGTGGCTGGGGTGCCACAGGGTCGGAGGGAGCCTCCACCAAAAGTTTTGGATAGTTAGGGCAGGGGTGGATTAGATTTCGGTGTATGACCCACTCTGGGCCTGACTTCCCCTCGGGACGGATGGTGTACATCGGCTGGTCGGGACGTTGCTGGCGTTGCATAACATAAGTTTGGGCCTTCCCACCGATCGCTCAGCTTGCCCTTCCCTTGGCGCCGATCTGTCCCGCACCAAAACTCTCTCCCCGGGCACAGCGGGGCCTCTCGTGATGTCCTGGTCATATAACCGCTTATTCTTAGCAGCAGCTGTGTTTATTCCTCAGTGACCTCTTCGTACGCCGAATGAAGTCGCTGCTGGTGCTTGCCGGCCCAATCAGTCAGGCTCATACCTTCTCCTGCCGCTGCCGTTCCGAGTAGTAAATCCGTGGGCAACCGTACATGTCTCCCAAACATCAAGTACGTTGGTGCGTACCCAGTTGTACTGTGCACACTATTGTTATAGGCCTGAACCAGAGCGGGAAGACTATCCACCCAGTTACTCTGACGGTCTGTGTCCAGTGTTCCCAATAAGCCCAGCAAGGTCTGGTTGAACTGTTCACATCCCCCGTTTCCCTGAGGGTGGTATGGCGTGGTGTGGGTCTTCTTACACCCATAGAGCTGGCACAGTTCCTGAATAACCTTAGATTCGGCCCTAACCAAGTTCGGCCCTTGATCCGAATGCAGGGTCTCTGGGCACCCAAATGGCTGGAATACTGTCTTCCACAAGGCATTTGCGGTGGTGATGGCAGTCTGGTCCAAAGTTGGAATGGCCCAAGCATATTTTGTGAACAGGTCATTTACCACTAGGATATTCTGGATACGGTCCGCGGTCGACTCAGTGTCAAGTAGTCCATGGCCACGATGTGCAAAGGGGCTTTGGCTCGTATAGGGACCAGTGGGGCTCTCAACTCTTTTCTTGTTTTAAAGAGCGTGCAGCGCGGCAGTCCCGGATGAATGAGTTTACTGACGCCTCCATTCCTGGCCAATGGAAATGCCTTCGCAACAAAGATAACGTCCTCTCTTGCCCTTGGTGTCCCAACTGAGTGTGGTAAGCTTGCAGAAGAGCCTGAACCTGACCCTCCGGTACAACCACCTGGCAAACTGCTTCGCCCCGCTTGGCATCTTGGATGGTCTCGACAGACCACCCCATCCCTCAGATAGAGCTTCTCCCACTGCCCCAGGAGTTTCCTCACTGCCCATGTCTGGGCCCAGCATTCTGCCCCCTCTGGCTGAAGCCCCTGTGTCAACCAAGACCGTATTGCCAGCAGCCCAGCGTCTGCCTCCTGCCGTCCCCTCCACCGCTCGGGGTCCCAGCCCCAACTAGCGGGGACTTCCTCTAGCTGGAGGCCCGGTGCTTCCACAATTCCTACCATGAGTCCCTCCTCACGCTCCTCCATGGTCTCTATTGGGACGCTCTGGCCTTCGGCCCCCGGGAGTCTGGACAACACGTCGGCATCAGTGTGCTCCCGCCCCGGCCGATGCTGAAGTTCGTAATCATGATTAGCCAGTTGCGCTACCCAGCGTTGCTCGACTGCCCTCAATTTAGCTGTCTGCAAGTGGACCAGAGGGTTATTATCCGTTACCACCAGTACCTTTGCTCCCCATAGATAATCTTTGAATTTCTCGCTCATCGCCCACTTCATAGCCAGCAATTCGATTTTAAATGAGCTGTAGTTGGAATCATTTGCTCAGCGGGGTGCAGATATAGTAACTTTCCACAAATGTGTAAATGGGGATAGGGCCACTTCTCAGCAAAGGCACAGCACACTCGTGTTCACTTCAATTCCACAGCCATAAATCAATGTGTATCAATAAGGCAAAAGCACTGCAATTCACTCACACATTAAGGCTGATCAGAGGCCTCACTCCGTTTGTTGTGCTTGTTTTACAGGGATTCCACTTCCAATTCCTCCTCCACACACTCTGAAACATATAGCTTCTCCAATAGTCAGATCCACATTCACTGTATCCTCTTCAAGCAGTTAAAATGTTCATAAGAAGAAAATCAGTTCACTTATCTTCTTTTCTCTCTCCTTCCACAGCACAGATCCAGTCAATAACATGGTTAAAACTCCCCTTTCCCCACACGCACCGTCCAGCATGCGCCGAGCGCCCCCTTGCTCTTCATCGGGCAACTCTCCCTTTCCCCTGTTCCTTCCCTGTCTGTGTGACTTGGGACCCGGTGTCAACTAGGCACTGAACCTTGATGCCATTCACCTGGATCTCCACAAGGGGGCAATGTCCAACTAGACGGTCCCTAGGGGAAGCAGGTAAAGAAGGGTCAATTAAGGGGGTCCCGACCACTTGACCCACAGTGGCCGGTAGGGATGGAAATTGATAAGAATTTAACAGATTCCGATTTCCATTATTCGATACTGCTTATCGATCCGATTCCTTATCGATTCTCTTATCGATTCTCATTGGGTGAGGGAATAAGTACAAATTTGTTTGTTTGTTTGAACTTGCTTTAATATCTGATCAGAAGCACAGAGTATACACAAATTATGCAAAACTAACATCATAAAGTATGATATTTTTTTAACTTTGAGCAATGATGGGACGATACTTGACTTTTCTTGGGAGCATATAAAACAAAACAGCTCCTTGGACAAAATGAAATGTAATATTGTAGTAGTTATAAACAAAGGTTTATTTTAGTTTAGATTAACATTTGAGGGCAGCAATTGTATTCATAATGTCAAAATACAACCGACGTGATGTTACTTGAAAGCATTATAGCCTACTATTCCTGTCAAACTTACAGATAGTAGTGTTATACAGTAAATCCATGGTGATGTTGCTGATCTGTGGACACTGGATAGTTCATTCATGGCACAATGTTTCTTCCTGGTTTCCACGTCAGCGCTGTTCTGATCCGTTAATAACGGAGAAATGTGAATGTTTCTCACTAGATCTCGCAGCGATGCTATTACTTCAGTGGCGAATTCAAATGTTTTCTTTACTGGATTTGCCGGTGTAGTAACAGTGCTGATGATGAAGATCGGCTTGCGCTGCTTTGGTCCAAACTGATGAACGGTCTGTCATCCAAACAACCACACAATAACGAGTAGCTCAGTTTTGTTCCGTTTACGTTAAATTTGCCATTGATGTAGGGCAATGTTTGTGGTCACGCCACACTATGAACGCGCTGCCACACTATGAACGCGCTTGCCACGCGCGGCGCGCCTTACATTTGAAATGACGAATGTTGGTCGGCAGGAAAAATTAACCGAACGAACCGCCTCTGACTTGAAGCCATTTTGCCGCGTTCTGAATCAAAACAACATAGCGTGTGTGTGTGTACGCCATGACGCATTTACAACAAGCGGAACCGATAAGCGGAATCGTTAAGCAGGCAAGCTAACGGTTCCAAGGAATCGATTCACTAGGCACCGGTTCTGAAGAAGAACCGGTTTCCGATTCCCATCCCTAGTGGCCGGTAACTCTAAAAACCCCCTTTGTGAGCCACGGCGAGTGCTACACTGGCGACTGTAGGTGTCCAGGCTCTCACACAGTTATTACAAATTGGGCAACCCTGGTCATCCCACTGATATCTAGGCCCCGCAGGCCGGAATGGACGTCTCCCTCGATTTCGACTCCCATCGGAGTAAGAACGCTCTCGAGCCAAGGGCAATGGACTTGGCCGGTCCCAGGCGAAGCTCCTCCAGAAGAGTCTTGGAAAGCTTGGTCATTTGTTCCTGGACGTCTTTCATGAGTTCAGCCCGAAAGGTCTGCTTCCAGTCGGGACGGCCCGGCAGAAACTGAGTCCGCGGGACACACTGGCAGCCATACAAACAGAGGGGTCCACCGCTTCCGCATGGTCCAGTTCCAAAGCCAGCGCCTCCCTCCGCAACTCCTCAAATGTCAGTTCGGGATTTCGACGAAGCTGTACCCGTAAACTCTGACATATGGGAGCTTCCCTAAGCCCCAGGAGAAATCGATCGCGCAACAGGGTCTCTTCCTCTCCCCAGACCATGGTCGCGCCTCCCCTTCAGCCTGGTATACTGTTCCCGTAATTTCAAAGCATAGGCCCGCCATACTGTCCAGACAAGAAATCGAAGACCGCCTGTGCCGTAGCCCAGAGTCGCTTCTGGTGCGGCCTGTACCTCCCTCCGGGCCTCTCCCTCAAGTGAGTTCAGGACAAACTGCAACGTCTGGGGGGCACTTAGCCCCTGGAGTCCTGCCAGATATTCAACTTGGGCTTTCCACTCTGACAAGCTCAGCTCCGACCCTGGTCCTCCATATCTTCGTGCCCCACGGGGCTCCCATAAAGATGGGCATAACTTGAGGCCGGGCCGGCTGGCAAACCTCGTCGGCCATCGGGCGTCTCTGGTCGCTCTCGAGGTGAAGATCCTGCCGACTACGCCAGATTCTGTCACAGGTTGGGACGGCCCCCCCCCGGCGTGGACCACCCCTGTAAGTGTACCACCTCGAGGAGTTACCCAGAGACACCACAAGACCAGACAAGGTATCAAGTATAAAAGTATTTTATTGAGTTAAAATTTCCTGGACTAAAACTGAATGTCTCTTCTTCTTGGCAGCCAAGAATAGCCGATGGAGCGGGCACTCACGGTGGGCCTCTTCGGGCGGCCAGGGGTAGATCACAGAACGGACTTTGTACTGTCGTTCTTCTCACAGCCAGGGGTAAGTATGGAGCAGATGCTTCTCTGGAATTCTCACGACGGTTCCTCTTCGGGCAGCCAGGGATAAGTATGGAGCAGATGCTTCTCTGGAATTCTCACGACGGTTGCTCTTCGGGCAGCCAAGGGTAAGTATGGAGCAGATGCTTCTCTGGAATTCTCACGACAGTTCCTCTTCGGGAAGCCAGGGGTTAGTATGGAGCAGATGCTTCTCTGGAATTCTCACGACGGTTCCTCTTCGGGCAGCCAGGGATAAGTATGGAGCAGATGCTTCTCTGGAATTCTCACGACAGTTCCTCTTCGGGCAGCCAGGGGTAAGTATGGAGCAGATGCTTCTCTGGAATTCTCACGACAGTTCCTCTTCGGGCAGCCAGGGGTAAGTATGGAGCAGATGCTTCTCTGGGATTCTCACGACAGTTCCTCTTCGGGCAGCCAGGGGTAAGTATGGAGCAGATGCTTCTCTGAAATTCTCACGACAGTTCCTCTTCGGACAGCCAGGGGTAAGTATGGTGCAGATGCTTCTCTGGAATTCCCACGACAGTTCCTCTTCGGACAGCCAGGGGTAAGTATGGAGCAGATGCTTCTCTGGAATTCTCATGACAGTTCCTCTTCGGACAGCCAGGGGTAAGTATGGAGCAGATGCTTCGCTGGAATTCTCACGACAGTTCCTCTTCGGGCAGCCAGGGGTAAGTATGGAGCAGATGCTTCTCTGGAATTCTCATGACAGTTCCTCTTCGGACAGCCAGGGGTAAGTATGGAGCAGATGCTGGTTCTAGCGGTGGCTTGCTTCAGTGAGAGGAACTCAATGGGCAGATACTGATTTCAGTGTGAGAAACTCAATGGCAGATACTGGTTAGTGGTGGCCAGGGCCGGCCAGAGGCATAAGCGAACTAAGCCAGCCGCTTGGGGCCTCCTGGCCACCAGGGGGCCCCCTGAATGCGAGGTTATTTTTTATTTTTATTTTTTTAGATGACTTAAACAAGTGACATAAATCAGTGAATGCATGCATATGACCGAATGAATAATTCAAGACAACAAAATTCTGATTTAATGATCAATATACCTGCCTACAAGACAAGTTACAACTGCTGCTCTGTCTGCCAGCGTTTAAATCATGCGCATAATCTTCTAGACACCTTGCGCGTCACGGCACATGCATAGACAATATGTGCGCAACTGCGCCTAGTCACAGTCTCGGTATTGGAGAAAACAGCCCGCAGGGGAACTTCCTTTAAGGTGTAAGGGTAGCAGTTTGAATAAATAATTAACAGAGCAATTTGAACTCTTCTCCACTTAATTATACCACTCATCAGACCTCCAAAACCCCGCGACACTCCAGTAGCCTACCAAGTGCGCACGACCCATCTACGGCAAGCCCCGAGGGGAAAAATACATTGCATACACACATACAACGAGCGCCAGAATATCATAACCGGTTTTATAGCAACAGACTTTGTTGGATTATGTCATGTACTATCTAACAAAGTCTGTTACGATATTAATAATAAAGATTTTGAGGACAATTACCCTGTATTGAGACAGTTGAGAAATAGTAATATTTTTTGTTTTCAACAATAGGCCTAAGTATCATTGTTGAAGCCTTGCTCTTATATTTCTCAGTTTTGTCATAATTTTAGCAAATAATTTATTTTAAATCTTCAGGAACCAGTTTCACTGGCTGCTTTTAAATTACTTTTAAATGATATAGAGGCTACACATACTGGCTGTAGTTGTTATGATTAATTATTTGGATGATCCTTGCTTCTATGTTTTATGTTTATGCTATATGTTATATGTTTTTTTTAATGTCTGCAACTTTGTTATTTGTGCTGTTGCCTGTCTTGGCCAGGACACTCTTGGAAAAGAGATTTTTAATCTCAATGAGATTTCTTCTGATTAAATATAGGTATATACAGTATGTAATGACTCTGGGCGGGTCTGATCGAGGGGAATTTGCATATCATAATTAATAATTCATAATTAATAATTATTCATACAGATTTGGATCAGCCCGGTCTTACATGTTAATAAATCCCTCGATGAGGGCTTTCTGTTAACTTTACTTATATGTATACACGTGTATCTCTGCACTTAACCACAAATTAATTGTAATAGATTGCACAGACCACGTCTTACAAGACAAGTAAAATTAATTAGCTCAAGTAATTTATAGAGCAGGGAAAACTTAATTCTCTGGCCAGAAGAATTCAGCATTCCAACTCCACAAAACATAACCTTTTTGGTATGTTTAGTTATATAGAGCATGCAGCGTTCGATCTTTCACTTCAGAGACTTGTCATGAGCAGGACCGTAATTCAATCACAAATGATCATATTGAATTTATTAAAGTATTCAATAAGGCAACTAAGTAAGCATTTACTACGTTACAATGATACATGTATATACAAACATTAAACACAAACTAAGACGACGCAGGGCGTTAGCCGATAAGTGAGTTGGAGAGAGAGAGAGAGAGTGAGGGTGAGAGAGAGGGAGTTACAGTCACCAAACAGTCAATTAATCTTTCTGAACACAATGAAAACACTTTCTTTATGCTTCTGAGAAGCTCTAAAAGAAGGTAACGTTATACTTGCACAACATGTTTGGTCTGTGTGTGTCACGGACTCGTGGCCAGGCCCGGTTGGGCCGCACGATGAATGGAGAGGCTCTCCTGTGTGCGCGCGTTCCGTGGGAGCGCGGCGCTTTTGCACTGCCCGTCCTGGCGCGTGCATGGTTGGTTGCGTGCGCGTGGCTTCTTTGTTCCGTGGGGAGTCACGTGGCGTTCGTTGGCATTCGGCGCGAATGTTTGAAAGGCTTAAAAGTCTTTGAGGTGACGTTACCCGATGAAATAGATCGGCAAAGTCCACTTCCTTTCCTGGGAAACGAACTTGGTAGTTCATTTGAGGAGAAGACGAAACTTTGGACGATCAAAGAAAGGATCCCGGTTGGGGGTCGGATCTCCGTGAGGAGATCCTTTACGTGCTTCTTGGCATGAGGCGTTTTCGGAAGAGCAAGGGCGGAGCTGGCGCTCCTTCATTTATCACCTTGGTGAAATCCATCCCCTTCCTGTTGGCTTGAGCCAATCGGGGAGAGGGATGTTGCAGCGGGAAAACCCTTGGTTTATGGCTCCTTTGTTCTCCCAGGGAAGTGCACGTGGTCCTGTGTGGGAGGGGGTGGTGTTTCAAGGAGGCTTAAATAAAATAACAGTTTGATCTTCATTGGCAATAAAACATATTAAAAATACCCTTTGCCTTATACCTCTGTGCATATTCGAGTGTTTCATTTCCTACGCATCATAGAGACACCAAGGATCATTATGTTACATTAAAGGAAAATACACTTACATTTAATCATGCATAAGGCCGGTATTCTAATTTCTATTTATGCCACGACCAACAAAGTTACTTCACTGTGACATGGGGGAAAAACACACATACATAGAAACACATTGAATATATCTGGTTAAATGTCTTTTAACACAGAAAAGTCCATCTCTTGGTTCAGAGACATAAAGCACATTCCACAGTCTTGTAACATGATCTCACTCCAGTGAGTGGAAGAATGTGTGTGGCGGCATATGTGTGTGTGTTTGTGTGTGTGTGTGTGTGTGTGGGGGGGGGGGGTCGATTTGCGATCGATCGATGACTGGTCGATTTGCCTGGCAAGATCCCTACATCTCTCCCCTTTTCGTTAGATGAAGTCCTTACGTGGACTTCCATCGAACGACACCCATCACAATGGACGGATGGCAGGTGAATCATGAAAGTCAGGTAGCAGGTGGTGGCTAGGCTGAGGTTCGGGCTCAGCTTGATGAGGTTGGACGCAGTCTCCAGTGTGGTGCCCTCTTCCTGAGGGTCCAGTGGTGGCTGTGGAGGTTTGCGTTTGTTGAGTCTCTTGTGGAGTGTGAATGTCAAGTGTCAAGGCGTGGTTGATTACCGTAGAGGTACCCAGCGCAGAATCAGCTGCGGTCCAGGATTGGACAACAGGTGATGCAGTGGTGCAGTGCAGTGTAGCAGGTGTTCAGTTGAAACACAGCTAGGAGAGCTATGTTGCTGGGAACAAGTTCAGTTCGGCTGGGCACCCCCGTTTTTCACAGTTCATAATTCCAGTTCTGGAATCAGGGTGAAATCATGGGTTTCGTAAAGGATGGGACTTGACTCAGGCTCAGTCGCAGCAGGGTAGCTCGAGTCTCGGAGCAAAGGCTGCTTGATGCTGAGTTTTGAGCAAAGTCATTCTGGCAGACAGTAAACAGTTGTCTCGCTGGAGTTCACTTGTCTGGTTCAGTAGAATGCCGTGAGCGTTGTGGATCTGTCACAGCTCCTTTCAATTTCTTGATGGTCTGTGAGGAGGCACTCTGTGTTGTGAGTTACCTTTTGGCTGAAGGATTTCAGTTCGTTTTGTTGCTGGACATGCCGGTGTTTGACTGCGTTCTGACAGCAGCGGCGTGGGTGTCCATTTAGCTCTGCTTGCGTGGTAGTCGACCCTATGCCGTGTGATGTCGGACCTGGTGATGACTGCAGTTGTCCTCTGGTTGGCTGGAGGCACAGGGAGACGACCACAACAGCAGCATCCTGTAACAGAGACAGGGGAGAGAGAGAGAAAAGGGGGGAAAGGTTTCAGCGGCTGTCGGCTGGGACAGCCTGATGCCTTTGAGGATGCCGAGATGTCCTGGTGCTGCGGTGTGCAGCCCACATGGTGCGTGACAGGCATACACTGGCTGGTATATCCCCCTTTTTGTACTGTGGCAGCACAAGCTGTGGCGAAGTGATGTCACGAGGTACATAAATTTCAAGTGTTGGGCCGTTTAGCAGCATGTGCTTGGTGAGCTGCCGTTGTCGTGGTTCGACGGCCGGTTTGGGCGGTTGGAGGGGTTGAGAGGTGGTTGTCTCAAAGTTCATTTGGTTAGTCTCAGTTTTTGGTAAGCTGAAAGGTGCAGGGTAGCAAGTTCACGTTTTCATTTGGTGCTGAGGCTGTGCCTTTATGGCTGGCTGTGGGAGTTCTTGTGACCTCTGTGACCTACCAGTTAGGTTCTCTTGACCTGTGTGACTGGATGGGGAGGGGTACTTGAACTTGAGCTCAGCCATGCAGTTGTTTAAAGTCTATGAAAGGCTCATAACGATCTAACAGATCTTGGCCAATCAGAAGTGGGTACGTGATCGTTCGTGATCGGTACACCGGGTAAATCAGGCTCATAGGGACCAATTGTTGGGTGAATGGGAGCTAGTTGTTTGAGCCAGATGTCGTTTTGGCTGTAGGATTGCACCTTCAGCTCACCTGTTTGGGATTTGAGAGTTCGCTCTGATTGTTTGAGTCTTTTAAAGAGTTGGGCTGGCAGTAGCGTGGTGTTTGAGCTAGTGTCTAGCATGGCTTCAAGGCTCAAATCATTGTCTCTAGGTGGCTAGGCAGAGTTTGTGCCACCCCCTTTTTGATTAGGTTTCCCAGAAGTCCTGGCGTCTGGGCTGATGTTGTGTGGGACACGGTGTTGTCATGCTCAGGCTGTGCAGCTGTCAGTTGTGGTGGCTGCTTGGTGCTGTCACTTTGTGAAGTGGCAGTGAGCTCTGTGGTGTGATGCTGACGAGCAGTGTTCTGGGTGTCTGTTTGGGTCTTGCGCTGAGACATAGCATGTCTGGCTTGTCCTTCTTGTGAGATCTTGTGCAGAAACTCTTTCAGCACCTTCAGGATTTTTGCTGTCAGTGACATGGCTGCACTGTTGTTATCTGATGTGTGCTCAGATTTGTGCTTGCCAGTGGCGTGTTGAGAGGGGTACCGCTCTGGGCTGGTTGGGCTTGAGTCTCTTGGTGATGAGGTGCGGCTCAGAGCTCTTGCTCTGGTGCGGTCGATGAGCACCAGGACTGTTGTGTTGCCCTCTGTTGGCTTGGAACGGTTTACTCTCAGTGAAAGTGTGGGGTGCCTCCTAGAGGCAGCTCTGAGTCGTGCTCAGAGACAGGTTAGTTTGAGGGTGTTTACCCAGTCTTTTCTGACAAAGTCTTTGCGTAATGTGAGCTTGTGGTCTCGTAGCTATGGTAGATATGCTACAGGGACAGGCCAGGGTGCTTACGGAATAACTCACTGTGGGATGCAAGCTACGAAGAACCAAAGTTCTGAGATTGGCATCCTTTCCATACCTGGTGGTTTGTCGGAGTCGGTGGAGTTTCAAGTCGGTCTTGCTTGATGTCCACGGCGGTGAGAACCTTTGGTCTGATTCTGGATCAGGGAGTTAAGCGATCGAAGCTTATTGCAACAGCTGATAGTCCATTTTGGCAGTCTCTGTTTGACGAGCTAGGAAGCTGTGCACCTCACGACTGGACGTAATCCATATCGAGCAGAATCTGTTTCATGCAGTCAGGTTGGTTAGACAGTTCGCAAGTGACAGTCTGGTCTGCATGTCGTGGCTTTTCTGGTTAGCTTGGTCCAATCCTTTTGGAGCCATGCCGTGGTTTGTGGCAGTGGTTCCTTGGGAGGTTGAGGTCAGGTTACGCAGGGGCTCTGTGGCATTCTGGCACACTTGTTGTGAGTGATTAATGCGTGGCCCTAAAAGTTCAGAACTACTGCTTAATAGGTTCGTTAAGTATTTAAGCATAAAGCTAAGTGTCTCTTGTGTCCTAATCTTAGCTGTGAATGTTAGGGGGCTAAGTTTTGTGTGGTTCCGAGGGTATTTCCTGGGAAGGACATAGCCGAGATGAAATAAATGACGTAAGGTGGTTCTTATGACTAAATTATTTCTCTGGACTTAGCTGGTGGTTCACTATAGCTCGATGGTGTGAACGATAATAGGGGAAAGGACAGCTTTCTTATTTAAATTCTGCTTATTGTCGATCCTCAGGACTCTAGTAGTGCCTTTAGTAAATTGTTGAGATTACTTGTGTTAGAGGGTCACAAAACGAGTGCACTGGCTGGAACTAAGCCAAAATAACAAATAAGGGTGTCTGCTTCCTTTCTGGGCCCTATGGGAAATGGAACCACACTCGGACAAGAGAGGCAAAGGAATTAAATCATATAGAGGACCTAATGGACAAGGGAATAGCTGCTTGCTATTATTATCAAGGTCAAAGGAATGAAATAATTAACGAGGAAAAATAAAATCAAAATTAAAGCAAAAGGAAATAAAATGATCAAAACATGGGAATGATCTGAAGTCGAGAATAATCAGTGGCATTAGTGGCTAAACTTTGGATTTGCTTTGATCAACACTCTATAGTGGGTTGTAGCGGTTGCGTGTTCAAGACCACATTGGGTGTGTTCCTCCAAAGGTTTAGTCAACGTGCCGACGAAAAATTCCTATGGTTATACAAATTCTTCTGTAGTTAGTTACGCAGTTTACCTGCAGTTAAACTTGAGTTTAATTAACAGGGCATCTGTGAAGTTAGTCTTCAATGGTTAGCAAGGAGTTTTCCTAACCCTGTGAGGGTAAACTTTGGCTAATAAGAGTTGCAAACACGGAAAGTGAATAATTAGAAACCCTAAGTGGTGTTGAGGAAAGTATTTTAGAATACTTTGCACTGTGGAACACAGCGGTGATTAAGGGTTCAAGAAAATAATGCTAACTGCTAACTGTGGAGGTTATTCAGCTTAGCCTGCATTGGATTGGAGCTATGTTAGGTTAGCTTAGCCCAAGTTAGCTTGATGCTAAGCTAGGTTAGCTTAGCCTAAGTTAGCTTAGTGATGGGTCAGTTTAGCTTAGCCTAAGTTAGCTTGATGCTAGGCTAGGTTAGCTTAGCCACTCAGGCTGGTTTGTTTACAAAAGTGACATTAAGAGTTAGCACTTCCTGTGACAAGTTGTCATGGGAGCCGGAGGGTGTCAGAGCAATTCAACAGTACCTGAAGAATGTCTGTGTATTTTACCTGAATCATGCATGTTTTAACGGGTTAAAGGGAGGCACCTATACTTTATGATTTTCAAGAACTTGGTTGCATTAGAGTAAAACGCAAATGTGTTTTGGCATTTGCTAATTTTCTCATGGAACTCTGCTCTTTACTTCACAGTCTTCTATTTGTTTACAGAGTAAGGAAATAGATTTGCTGCAAGTCAAAGCTTGTCTTGTTCTATTTGCTTACAGAGTAAGGGAATAGATTAGCTTTCCTAAGCATATATAGTTACGTCTCTCTCATGCATGGATGCTGACTTTTCCGCGAGTTACTTCTTTTGATCGTTTAGTAGCTTTCTGCTTGTAGAAGCAGCTAAAATTTAGGTGAATTGCATCAATCTAACAATAAAATTAAGGCCTTTACTTTGTAGAAGGGGAGCGTCGCCCAGATCTACATACATATAACTCTGTCCTGAGCTGTCTTCGTCAGAAACAGGTTTACTTATACCGCGATTTTGGATTTCTTTTTTTTTTTGTTTCCAAAGCGGAAAAGGTATCGGTACAGATTACAAGCTGCTGAGATGATTCTTCTGTTACACAGACTTACGCTTTAATGCTGAAGTTCCTGATACCAGTTGGGAGTCTAAGGCCTAACATTTTTTTAAAGTAGAGATGTCAATTCCCGCTATTTGTTTTATCTGCATTTAGGCAAGCCAGCTATCAAGATGCGTATTGCGCGTAGTGTTTTAGTTGGACCGCGATGGTCAAGTGCACGCCTGTTGATTAACAGTAATTTAAACTCGGGTGATTTTACTACACTCTGTCGTCAAGGCAAAGTATGGAGTGGGTGTTTTCTGTGACTCTTCACTGTCGTGAAATGTTTAACGGTGCCGTTCTAAACAACATCTAGAAACTGTTTGTTTCAAAAGAGTCATGCATAGTCTGTCGGCCGTTGAGGCGTACATGTCTATGTAAGATTCCTTTAACTTAGTAAAATTCTAATTCTACAAACGCAGAGTCTTGCAACTCTTTGAACACCCATTTTCATCTACTTTTAAAAGTTCTACGTCCAATGTTAATCAAGGACCTTTTAGCAGAGTCTTGCACTGCGTTCGTGCAGTGTCTTCTGGGTTGCAGTTCAGAATAATTTGGGGTTTTAGGAATTCTTACTGAGTGGGCCTTCACGCATCGTTGAGTGGGCCTTGCGTGGGGGCAGGAGAACTATGGTGACTGACGGGATAGGAGGAGAGGTTTCTTGAAACTGGTGTCCTCCTCAGTTATAGGTTCGCTGCAAGTTCCACAGCAAACTCGTTCGGAGCCGGTGGTGGTAGCACAGGCCCTCCTGGGTCTGTTCTGCTGGGTGTCGGTGTCGTGTCAGACACCGGTTGGAGACAGCAGGTGGAAAGTCGATGTCTTGTAGATTGTCAGAGATGTGGTGGAAGGCGGGCTTTCCCACCTCCCCCTTTTTCAGCTCTTGTGTTGTTGGCTGAAATGTGCAGACTGGTTAGGGGAGACTTGTGGTGTGTGTTTCCCCTTTTCCGGTCATGCTGTAGTCTATAAGAGTATTGCAACTCTGTGGATCAAGTTCATGTGCGAGATCTTGACTCTGCTGAACGAGCTTGTGGATGGTCACACGGGCCTCTTGAGAGTTTCTTTCGTAGGCCGTGGCTTTCGAATCTCTTTAAGTTCAGCCTCTGCTCTTTGCAAAGGGGCTTCACTTTGTCGAGTTTCTCGTTGAATTCCTCTTTGGTTCTTTTCTCTGACTATTCTCTTCAGTCTGTGTAGAAGATTTAGACAGGGCAGTTTGAAGTCTTTTACTTCCTTCTGTAGCTCGGGGTCGTTGTCATCCTCGGCGTTGCAACCTTGTGCTCCAGGGCGATGCGGCTCCTTTTCGGAGGCGTGCGTGTGCGCTGAGCTGGTAGGCGAGGTTGACGTGTCTGGCCCAGTCTTTGTCGTGGGAGCTTTTGGCTTGGTTTGTGTGCCATCAGCTTGTACACGTCTGCGTCCAGTTGCTCTTGGCTCGGGGCTCTGAGTAACCGGTGGCTTTGGGCAGGGATGGAGATGTCATGAATCTCGGCCATGTCTCCAGGTTGTCCCCGCGGGTTGTGGGACTGGAACATACTGGCTTCACTGTGGGCAAGATGAACACAACACACACAGAGAGACCAATGCAAGTTCGACTACGTCTAACGAGCTATAATACCGGCTAGGCCGTGTATGAAAATTTTGGTTAACTGATGCAGACAGTTAAACCGTTAGGTGGGACAATTTGGGTAGGTCATCATGGGTCTGAATGAAGATTTGACAGGGCGCTAGCTTAGGGGTCACCTGTTGATGCTAACGACTTGGTTGTCAAACTATTCTTCAGCTTTCCTTGGTGTGTCAGAGAGGTTCTGTCTCTAGGTGAACTGAAAGGAACAGAGCACAACAGAACAGAGCAATGGCAAGCTAGCAAAGTTTGAAGTAACATGCAACCATCAAAGATGGGGAGGTCTGTAATGAAATGGCATTAATAGTACACAAGAAGTGTTAAAAGTGAAAGAGGCAGTTTGTGAGGCTAAAGCCTGCAGTTTGTGGCTTGGAGAGGCGGAGGAAGCCAACCACTTCAAATATCAGGGGAATCTCTAGATTCGGTGGCCAATATTAAGTGGATGGGTTTTAATACCTTTTTCTAGTTTGCCTGGGGTGAAATGAGGTCATCCCGGTTGGAGTCAGCCTCGTGGCTGGTCCCTCTGTCACCCCCCAACACCTGACAGCAGTGTCCCGGGCATTTCGTGCATCTGTACCGAGGTGCGCCCTTTCAAGCAACTTGACCTTGAACACAACCGGCGGTGCCAGATTGGTGGTGTCGTGTTGCGGGCCGCATCAACAGAAAGATACAGGAAAGTACGAGACCTGCGCTCAGTCAGCGATGGTGGCGCAGATCAGACGAACCAGCCAGCCGGACCCCAAGCGAAGGTGACTGTCACATCACCACAGCACTTGAGAGATTTCTACCTACAAACACAAAACAGGATGAAGAACAAGTGTGCCTCAATTTGAATTAAAGCTCCTCTATCTACATCAAGTTGAGTGTCTATTTTTGTTGAAAAATCAAAGGCAACGGCTTTACTAAAGTCTATGGTATAAACACAAAGGGAATTGTGACAATGTCAATTATCAGAATAACCCAACCTCCATACAGGGAAGAGATAGCATTAAGTGCAGCGGGAGGAGCACAGGAGGAAGCAATCTGTAGTGGCGAGTTTTGGCCACTAAGGGTGTGTGTCCCTTCCTCCTAGTGGTCAATCTGGCTGACAGAGAGCTTGATTTGAAGTGCATTCAAACTGATTTAAATACAATTCAAATTGAGCAAATGCATAGGGGTTAAGTAACCTTTAGATTAGTAAGGATACAGTTGTAATAAAACCAGATCAAAATTATTAAAAATACTTTGAAATGGAAATATAGAAATAAAGCCATAAAGCAATTTCCCAATGGGAAATGAGAGACTTAATTCAAATTAACTTTGAAATTTGTTTGTTTCAAACCAAATTTAAATAAGTGTAGTAAAATTACAGGTTGGTGTTATATTTGATGACAATCACGATTACGGTGAGGGATCAGTGACTGTAACCAAAACAAAACCGACTGGGAGAGAGAAAGCCATTCAGGACAGTGAGGTTAGGTGATGGCCACAAGGGGGCGCTTTCCTCCCAAGTGGTCATCAGAAACTGTTAAGACTTAATTCTGAATTTCAAGTTCAAATGTGGTTTGAACCAAATTCAAAACAAGTGCACACAGTCAAGGCAAGGAAAATCATGTTAATGAAACAGGCTGTAGATTGCACATGCATTGAAAATTAGGGAAACTAGTTCGAAATTCAGTAAGGAAGCAGGGTGTTCCTGACAGAATTTTGAGGAAAGAAATGACCTAGCTGTTAGTGTCCACACGAGGGCGCTATTGCGCTCGTGGAGGGTTGAGTCGGGGCTGGGGTCATTCTGATACTGGAAAACACTCAGGGGTGCACCCTAGTGTTTGGCAGTAGTATTACAGCCAGCCCGCTTTCAAATGTGATTGTTTCAGAGGACGTGTAGCGAATTACACACCTATTTTCTGCATAATCACGAATAGTGCGGAATTTAAATCTCGACGGATTTCTTTTCGGTACTATATTTTACAAACACGTTTGGCAGGATTTTTTTTTTCGCTGCGCCGTGCGAAAGGGAAACAGGAATTATCCATCTGTTTCAAAAACTCCAAATAACATTTATCACAACTACCGTTAATGATTAGAATGTTTTCAGTTTGGATTTTCTTTTGGTGCTATTTTTTTTTTTACAAACACGTTTGGCAGGATTTTCTTTTTCGCTGTGCCGTGCGAAAGGGAAACAGGAATTATCCATCTGTTTCAAAAACTCCAAATAACATTTATCACAACTACTGTTAATGATTAGAATGTTTTCAGTTTGGATTTTCTTTTGGTGCTATTTTTTTTTTTACAAACACGTTTGGCAGGATTTTCTTTTTCGCTGCGCCGTGCGAAAGGGAAACAGGAATTATCCATCTGTTTCAAAGACTCCAAATAACATTTATCACAACTACCGTTAATGACTAGAATGTTTTCAGTTTGGATTTTCTTTTGGTGCTATTTTTTTTTACAAACACGTTTGGCAGGATTTTCTTTTTTCGCTGCGCCGTGCGAAAGGGAAACAGGAATTATCCATCTGTTTCAAAGACTCCAAATAACATTTATCACAACTACCGTTAATGATTAGAATGTTTTCAGTTTGGATTTTCTTTTGGTGCTATTTTTTTTTACAAACAAGTTTGGCAGGATTTTCTTTTTTTTGCTGCGCTGTGCAGAAGGGAAACAGGAATTATCCATCTGTTTCAAAAACTCCAAATAACATCTATCAAAACTAGTATTAATGATTAGAATGTTTTCAGTTTTGGATTTTTTTTTGGTGCTATATTTATTTAAAACACGTTAGCAGGATTCTTCGCTGCATTGTGCAAAAGGGGAACAGGAATTACTCATCTGTTTTCTGCTCCAATAGACATATATCACAATTAGCACTTATGATAATATGCGGTTTTTATACATTGAGTAGCTAAGTCAATGTTTTTTTTTTCAACCAGGAGCTCATCGTTTTTCTAACGATTATAATATAAGGCCTTTTAAGAATGGTAGAAGAGCGTCGTTCTACCATATCTTGTCTTCGACAATCTCAGGAGAATCTCGTCCTGAGAGAGGAGTTAAAATTATTCAAAATGTTGTTTATGCACAGAGGTTTCTCTTCCATCTGTGTCAGAACAAATTTAATACTAAGGAAACTGCAGTTTACTTTTAGCAATTTAACAGTGACTAAACGTTTGAACATTTAGCAGCTTGTTAAATATGCTTGGCTGAGGCGGCTTTCGTGCCCAGCTCAGTCATATCGCAAG
Organism: Hybognathus amarus; assembly: GCA_030378365.1. Classification (NCBI taxonomy): domain Eukaryota; kingdom Metazoa; phylum Chordata; class Actinopteri; order Cypriniformes; family Leuciscidae; genus Hybognathus; species Hybognathus amarus. The sequence goes on from JAQIUQ010000081.1 coordinate 114,396, forward strand.
TTCGCAAAGCGTTCACTCCGATGTGCGCGTGTAATATTAAATATTACATAACAATATTAAATAACAATATACACATTTGGACTGAAACTGATTTGCTCATAAACAAGTTTGAAGTGCTCGTTCATTCTCCACCATTCTGTAATGACTCTGGCCGGGTCTGATCGAGGGGAATTTGCATATCATAATTAATAATTCATAATTAATAATTATTCATACAGATTTGGATCAGCCCGGTCTTACATGTTAATAAATCCCTCGATGAGGGCTTTCTGTTAACTTTACTTATATGTATACACGTGTATCTCTGCACTTAACCACAAATTAATTGTAATAGATTGCACAGACCACGTCTTACAAGACAAGTAAAATTAATTAGCTCAAGTAATTTATAGAGCAGGGAAAACTTAATTCTCTGGCCAGAAGAATTCAGCATTCCAACTCCACAAAACATAACCTTTTTGGTATGTTTAGTTATATAGAGCATGCAGCGTTCGATCTTTCACTTCAGAGACTTGTCATGAGCAGGACCGTAATTCAATCACAAATGATCATATTGAATTTATTAAAGTATTCAATAAGGCAACTAAGTAAGCATTTACTACGTTACAATGATACATGTATATACAAACATTAAACACAAACTAAGACGACGCAGGGCGTTAGACGATAAGTGAGTTGGAGAGAGAGAGAGAGAGAGAGAGTGAGGGTGAGAGAGAGGGAGTTACAGTCACCAAACAGTCAATTAATCTTTCTGAACACCATGAAAACACTTTCTTTATGCTTCTGAGAAGCTCTAAAAGAAGGTAACGTTATACTTGCACAACATGTTTGGTCTGTGTGTGTCACGGACTCGTGGCCAGGCCCGGTTGGGCCGCACGATGAATGGAGAGGCTCTCCTGTGTGCGCGCGTTCCGTGGAGCGCGTGAGCGCGTTCCGTGGAGCGCGGCGCTTTTGCACTGCCCGTCCTGGCGCGTGCATGGTTGGTTGCGTGCGCGTGGCTTCTTTGTTCCGTGGGGAGTCACGTGGCGTTCGTTGGCATTCGGCGCGAATGTTTGAAAGGCTTAAAAGTCTTTGAGGTGACGTTACCCGAGGAAATAGATCGGCAAAGTCCACTTCCTTTCCTGGGAAACGAACTTGGTAGTTCATTTGAGGAGAAGACGAAACTTTGGACGATCAAAGAAAGGATCCCGGTTGGGGGTCGGATCTCCGTGAGGAGATCCTTTACGTGCTTCTTGGCATGAGGCGTTTTCGGAAGAGAGGGCGGAGCTGGCGCTCCTTCATTTATCACCTTGGTGAAATCCATCCCCTTCCTGTTGGCTTGAGCCAATCGGGGAGAGGGATGTTGCAGCGGGAAAACCCTTGGTTTATGGTCCTTTGTTCTCCCAGGGAAGTGCACGTGGTCCTGTGTGGGAGGGGTGGTGTTTCAAGGAGGCTTAATAAAATAACAGTTTGATCTTCATTGGCAATAAAACATATTAAAAATACCCTTTTGCCTTATACCTCTGTGCATATTCGAGTGTTTCATTTCCTACGCATCATAGAGACACCAAGGATCATTATGTTACATTAAAGGAAAATACACTTACATTTAATCATGCATAAGGCCGGTATTCTAATTTCTATTTATGCCACGACCAACAAAGTTACTTCACTGTGACATGGGGGAAAAACACACATACATAGAAACACATTGAATATATCTGGTTAAATGTCTTTTAACACAGAAAAGTCCATCTCTTGGTTCAGAGACATAAAGCACATTCCACAGTCTTGTAACATGATCTCACTCCAGTGAGTGGAAGAATGTGTGTGGCGGCATATGTGTGTGTGTTTGTGTGTGTGTGTGTGTGTGTGGGGGGGGGTGTGATTTGCGATCGATCGATGACTGGTCGATTTGCCTGGCAAGATCCCTACAAGTATATATTATATGTTTTGAGACAGTTTTAAGACTGTTAACTTTTTTTAGTCAAGTAGGAATCTTTTTTTAAGTATTAAGTATTATTTTTTAAGTATGTAAGTATTAATTTTGTAGTAGCCTAATACATTACCTCATTGTATTCATTTATAATGTATCATTATTGCGTGACATTTGTGTCAATAATCGTCAAACACAGGTGACTCCGCGTCGTGGGAGGGGCCCCCAAATCAAATTCTGCTTAGGGCCCCCAAAAGGCTCGGGCCGGCTCTGGTGGTGGCTTGCTTCAGCGAGAGGAACTCAATGGGCAGATACTGGTTTTCAGTGTGAGAAACTCAATGGCAGATACTGGTTCTTGTTTAGAACAGGAGAGTCAAACAGCAGTGCATGAACATTTCATAAATCCTCTTCAAGTCAATAGTATTCAAATACTCACAGCGGTGGCTTGCTTCAGGGAGAGAAACTCAATGGGCAGATACTGTTTTTTCGGTGTGAGAAACTCAATGGCAGATATTGGTACTGATTTAGAACAGGAGAGTCAAACAGCGGTGCATGAACGTTTCATGAATCCTCTTCAAGTCAATCGTATTCAAATACTCACAGCGGTGGCTACTTCAGTGAGAGAAACTCGCTGGGCTGATGCTGATTCTCAGTTGGAACAGGAGAATCAAACAGCAATACATGAACATTTCACTGATCCTCTTCACAGTGGACGGACTGGAGCCACAATCCTGTACAGTGCATACTCAACATGCAGTAAGGGGTTAATTCTGGCCTAACACTCCAGGACAATGAGTGTAACGGTGGGAACACGGACAGACACAGGCAATCCTCACACCGGTGCATACATCAATCACTTCAAATAGAACATGTGTTCACTTCACGCTAAGCACTGCAACTCACACCACTTGACAGTGAATAAGGTCTCCACTCGTTGTCCCAGCCAACTTCCTCCTCCTGAGTTGATGGAACGGCACATCCACACTGTATAGAGAGTCTACTACACACCCGCTGTCATTAAAGGCTTTAACAGCATCAGACAAAAGACTTCAACTTCGTTATAGTTTACTAAAAATGTTAACAAATGCATGTAAGTTACTATTTAATATTTAGAAAGAGAAAAGCAAATCAACCTACCGACTTGTTCCTCGCATGAAGATAAAATGGTGCTGTCGTCTTCTGAGGCAGCATTCATCAGAGGGCGGAAGTCAATACAATTCGGCGCGTCTTTTTGCACTTTCAGTGTAAAAATATAATTACACTACGTGGCACCCTGTAGGCTACACTGAAGAGGAGTACTTTTCAACACTGTAGATTGTTAATCTAACACTTTAGGAACAGATAACTTTTAACACTGGAATTTTTACACTGCCGATTTTACTGTGTACAATCCTTTGTGAATAGGTCTTAGTGAGTTAGGAGTCCTCTCGGCTTCTTTTAAGCTGTCCTAAGACTTAGGTGTTACTTTTAAAATGCTTCGTGAATTACTCTTAGTGAAAAAAATTAGGAGTCCTAAAGTTAGGAGTGACACACCCATTATTTTTAGGAGTTGCTCCTTAATTCGCCAGTTAGGAGCTGCTTTTAGCCTTAAAATTCTTTGTTAATACGGCCCCTGTTGTGATATTAGCACTAAGAGTTTTGAAAATGTACACCTTACTTGTGAAAATAGTACCAAAGCGAATAAAAAACCTGTATTATCCGTGTTGAATTAACATGTTTATGCTTCATCTGAGATTTAATCCTCATTTTCCATGTTCTATGGGAAAGTAAGGGTTAAAGGAACACCATTGTAATGCAGAGGATGTTGCAAAACATGGACAGAATCCTGCTGTTTTGTTCCTGTACCATGTGTATCAGAGAACAGCTTGCACATAACTCCTCAATGTTCAATGGAGGGATGTAAACAACAGCTGAACTCAAACCGGCAGTTGGAGTGTGTCGTTACACACGTTATGGGCTTGAGATCTTCCCTAAATGCACGTGTCCAGAACCCAACACTGCGTGGCAAATTAAACCCTTCTCTGGATGCAGGCACCACTGGGGCCAGCAATTGTTCTAGGGTCTTATTTTGGTCAGTTTTAGGTCCATGCATGCAGGAAGTATGTAGTACAGTATAGGAGAGAAAGAAGATAGAGACCTTGGGTCTAGTCCTACATGGATTCATCCTGTTTATGCACAAAGACAATCTTTCTGGCTCTATTCCAACATCTAGTGAGCTGCCTTGCTATCTACTGCCAGCTGATGGTTTTCATTGAGCTTGTCGTGAATGCTTTGTTGGATCTCCTTCTATTCGAAGTATACATGCAATGCTGCCTTAAAATTGTCCAAAAGATAATATCTTAAAAGGCAGCACAATAATGCTTTAAACTTTTTGGAATAATCTTCACATCAGGAATGAGCCTATACCTTAAAATGCTGTTTACATACATAGCTCACTATATGTTGCAATACATCTCTTTTCTTTCTCGGCATCTTTTGTTTTTCATTATTCACTCTTTTCTCATTCTTCACTGAGTGATTGGTTTTACTTGGTTATTTTCCTTGTTTGATTGTGGGTGTTATTTTGGGGTCAAGTTTGCTCAATTGTTTTCCTCCTTTCAGGCCTGCAACAGATTGTACCAAACCTCTGACTTCTATGTGGAGAACTCCTTTTACCTAACCCTAACCCTATCCTAACCCTAATCTGTCTATGATCACAAACTGAACTACTGAACCAAACCCCCTTGCATATCATAAATTAGGATATTGGACATTAGAAATTACTTGGAATATCCCATGTGTCTTGTCTCTAAGGTATTTTATCGTCTTGTTTAGTGGCATGGTAGTATAAAAGACTATAAAAGTCTTTGCCTCATGGGAATCATGAATCATTTTAGGACAGAGACCTTAAAGGGGAAATGAAGCAGTGAATCAAGTTTACATGATTTGCAAGATGGATTTCCAATATAATCAACAATTATATAAGAAACATTACAAATGTAAACATTTAGAAGAAAAAAATGTTTTTTTTGCATCCTTCAGGGAAAGGCATTGCCGCTTCCACACGTCTAACTCCGGGCACAGCATAAACGTGCGCGCCGGTGATGCAGAACTGACCACGCAATACATGCTCAAGATCAACCTCTTGACCAGCAGATGTTTTTTCTTTTTTCTTCTAAATGTTTACATTTATAATGTTTCTTATATAATTGTGGATTATATTGGAAATCCATCTTGTAAATCACGTAAACTTGATTCAGTGCTTCATTTCCCCTTTAACTGACTTGTTTGTCTGGGCAGTTGGATCACACACACACACAGACTGTTTTTAAATGCAGGTAAATGTTTTGCCTTGGCAAATATCACACCCCCAGAATCAAATACCGCATTATTTCCTGAATTAATGTATTTGGAACTTGAATGTGAAGACTGGAAAGGATGTGGACCATAATGAGGTTGAAAAATAGGCAAAGTTTTAGTCAAAAAGACAATTGTCTTATATCAGTGTGTGCTGATCTGGGGCCGTATTCACAAAGATTTTTATGTGAATATTTTATCTTACCACTAGGAGTAGGGGAGAGCGGGGCACAACCTAACGCTTTTTGGTTTTGGCTCAATTAATTAAAAAATAATTAGGTTAGATTGTAAGACTGGAAAACGTCTCAGGTTACGTATGTAACCCTGGTTCCCTGAGAGGGAACGAGAGCCGCGTTGTCGATGCGATGGGAACGCTCTGCGTGATTGCGTCGCTGAAGCGTCTGTACAATCAGTCCAATGAGAGAGTAGGACGTCAGGTGATGTCACTGACCAGGAAACTATAAAGCACCCTTGAAATCAGACTGCGACAGCTTCTGTGAAAGGCCTGAAGCAAGTCGATCAGGGCATGCAGGAAGTATGGCAGGCGAACGCAGCTCTCGTTCCCTCTCAGGGATCCAGGGTTACATACGTAACCTGAGACGTTCCCTTTCAAGGGAACTTCAGAGCTGCGTTGTAAACGCGATGGGAACTCCATACCCACTATGCCATGCTGAGAAATGCCCGTTCTGTGTGAAAGTCGAATGCGCACACTAAGAAGCGAGCAACCTAGCCCCGGGAGTGGAGAGGTCTAGGTCATAAAACCTTACAAATGTATGCGGTGAGGACCACCCTGCCGCATTACAAACGTCATGAAGGGAAACCCCCGAAATCAAAGCCTTAGAGGCAGCCATACTTCTAGTAGAATGGGCGCGGACCTCCATAGGTGAGGGATGTCCGACCGCATTATAAGCAATAGAGATAGCCTCAACTATCCACTTGCTCATTACTTGTCTCTGATGCCGGGCAACCTTTCTTAGTTCGAACCAAAGCAGACGAATAATTGCTCTGACATACGCCACAGGGCAGCTCTGTGAACGTAGGCATCCAATGCCCATACTGGACGTAACAGATTGAGACTTTCCTGCTCTGTGGTATTGAAGGGTGGAGGGCAGAAGGCCTGCAGCACAATAGGACCCATCACATTCGTAGGGACCTTAGGAATGTAGCCTGGCCTAGGGTATAGAGCTTTAACCATACCAGGTGCAAATTCCAAACATGAGGGAGCAACCGAAAGAGCTTGCAGATCTCCAATTCTCTTAATAGAAGAAATAGCGAAGAAGAAACAACGCTTTTAAAGTGAGGAATTTTTCTGAAACCTCTTCGATAGGTTCGAAGGGAGCCAAAGCCAGACCCTCGAGTACAATGGCCAGGTCCCAAGCCGATGCTCTGGAGTGCAAGGCAGGCCTCAGCCTCAGTGTTCCATGGAGAAAACGAGTTATTAGAGGATCTCTACCCAGAGAAGAAGCCCCGCAGGGGATCTAAAGGCAGATATAGCCGCAACATACACCTTCAAGGTGGATGGAGTTAGTCCAGCAGAGAAACGGTCTTGCAGGAAATGAATGATTAATGAATAAATAAACCTGAGTTAAAGGGAAGTTGTTCAGTTGGCTGTTATGCATACTTTATCGGATATCTCTTCAATGGCAGTTAATTACATATTTGCTTAAACGTACAGTCTGTAATTTTTGGCCACCAGGGGGCACTCGATCTAAATAATAACAAAAGACGTACTTTGATGGCGTCGGGGAAAGAGTATGGGCTCACGGAAGTTGTTGTCGCTGTCCCTGACAACCAGGGAGAGAGAAAGAGCGAATATGGAGCAAACACATCGGAACTGTCATTCCCTTCATTCCTGACTCCTTCTAACTATGTATTTTTGACAATCACGTCTTTCCGAACAGAGATATAAATGAATTATCAGACCCCTATTAAATCAATATTCCATCTAGCTAGTATTAATAGAAGTTTAAAAACACAGGTCACCTTTTGTTAATAAAATAATCACGTTTATACTATGATATCGTTAGTGAACTGCATATGAAGCTACTTTCTCCAGCTCAATTTAGAAGTTAGAACAAATTTTAATTTACATTATAGTAACTATACATGAGAGCTAGCCCGTCTGCATTTCACACATGACATAATTTCACAAAATATACAGATAGATATAGTTAACTGAATGGGTGCTTACCTGTTTATTAGAATGCAAGCGAGGCCTATTTAGCTTGTCAAAGCTCTCTCCATTTTAAAATTACGCACGGGTTCGGGTCTATATTTTAAATGATCAGCCGGGTGCGGTGCGAATCTATTACTTCAGGTACCGGGTTCAGGTCCAGTTTTCAAATAATAGATGGGTCCAGGCAGTACATTTATGATTTATGACGGGTCCAGGGTCCAACTTTTGAAATGAACGACGGTCCGGGTCGGTTCGGATGTAGCACATTACAGGTCTCTTTCGGTTCGGGCATGAATTTTTGTACCCGTGAAGAGCCTCTAATGTGGCGCTTCTAACCGCGCACGCGCACAATGTCAGAGTGATAAGCTCAGCAAGAGATCTTGCGCGTGCAGCCAAACCCCCCTCAAGTTTGTTGCGGCTGCAAAATGATACTAGCTAATACTTTTTCTTCGTCGTCGTTTCTTTGCTTTTATTGGCGGTAGTCCGGTGTTCCCCTTTGTGTTTGGCGGTTTCGCCGGGTTCTGCATGAAGTTAGAGAAAAATAGAGGAGTCAAAGGTTACATGACGTCATAGACGGGCGACAAAACGGAAATAAAGAAACGGCCCGTGTCTTCGAAATTAAACTATACATTTCTCCGGATTTGAAAGTTGGTGGAAACTGCCTGGATAATGTAAGTACATATCGGTAACACTTTATTTTACGACCCCCAAACAACTGGGTAAGTACACAGAAATTACGGTGTACGTTTCTGTAATTATAGTGTACTTCCGCGTAAGTATGAGGGAACAATATGTTAAGTTTGGGGTAATAAAGGGGTAACAAGCAGATATACAACCTGCAAATAACTTCGTAAGTACACTGAAATTATGGTATACGTTTCTGTAATTATAGTGTACTTCCGTGTAGGTATAAAGGAACAATATGTTAAGTCTGGGGTAATAAGGGGGTAACAAGCAGATATACAAGCAAATTATTTAATTAGTTAAAAAATAACAGGTAGCTATTATTTTAATATATTCTAGGCAAAAATTGTATGCCTGTTGTTTACAAAATGTATCACATTTCTGGCTAAATATGTTCTTGTGCAATGTTACAGGGTAATTTTGACATCTGTGGGTTGAAAATTAAACATTAAATTTATTGGCTTTTCTTACTAGATTACTTAATGTTAAATCAAAATAATTATTTTCTGTTATGATTTTAATTTAGACTGTACCATGTGGTAATTAGTACTTAGTCCCATTGAATTGCAATGACACTTAAATGTCAGGGCAAATAGGCCTACTGTGTAATTAAAACTTTTTGTTGTTGTTGTTGTTTTGTTTTCTTGATAACAGTACCGTTCTCTGTAATTACAGTGCAAATAGTGTTGTTTCGTATTGCTACATAGTAAGTAGCGTTTGTTACCCCCCTGTTCTGTGTAGTTACAGGGTAAGTGTAACTCCCGCGGGCTGTAAATTAAAGTGGTGCTTGTTACACCCTTGTTCTGTGTAGTTACAGGGTAAGTGTAACTCCTGCGGGCTGTAAATTAAAGTGGTGCTTGTTACCCCCTAGTTCTGTGTAGTTACAGGGTAAGTGCAGTGAATATGTATACAATATATATATAAAATATACAATATACAAAAGGATCCCATTTAATTTCTGACTTTTATTGTAATAAAAATTCAAAATGCTTTTTCATCTTAATTAAACATTGTCTTTTCTACAGTGTACTCAAACAACAAAGTAACAATTTATTTTTTATAATAAATAAAGAAATATAATACAATATAATATGTACATGTATATATTACACTTACCCTGTAACTACACAGAACAAGGGGGTAACAAGCACCACTTTAATTTACAGCCCGCAGGAGTTACACTTACCCTGTAACTACACAGAATAATGGGGTAACAAACACTAGCAATACGAAACAACACTATTTGCACTGTAATTACAGAGAACGGTACTGTTATCAAGAAAACAAAACAACAACAACAAAAAGTTTTAACTACACAGTATATTTGCCCTGACATTTATGTGACATTGCAATTCAATGGGATAAGGTAAGTACTAATTACCACATGGTACAGTCTAAATTAAAATCATTACAGAAACTTTTTGACTTGTTACCCCCTTATTACCCCAAACTTAACATATTGTTCCCTTATATCTACACGGAAGTACACTATAATTACAGAAACGTACATCGTAATTTCAGTGTACTTACGAAGTTATTATCAGGTTGTATATCTGCTTGTTACCCCTTTATTACCCCAAACTTAACATATTGTTCCCTTATACTTACACGGAAGTACACTATAATAACAGAAACGTACACCGTAATTTCTGTGTACTTACCCAGTTGTTTGCGGGTCGTAAATAAAGTGTTACCTACATATCTAACAGAAATATATAACATAGATACAATTATTTTTGCCATTTTTAAAGCAGAAAAAATACATATTGTGGCTTTAAAGGTAGTGTAGGTCAGAATTTAAAAAAAAAAACTTTTTTTCCAAATTTCTTTAAACTTTCTGTATATATCAAAGCATAATTAAAATATAAGTACTCTGAAAAAGAAAGTATACAAAACGAGCGTCTGTAGACCTTCTCAAGAGGGGAGGAAGAAGTGCATGTAGTGACATCATGTCAGAAACACATGTAAATAAAAAAATCTAACTTTCATTATGAAGATAAACAAATAAGTTGTATTTTATTACTCACTATCAAGCTAGCATATTGATATTGGTAAAGTTTACAATATATATTTTTGATTCGCTAACGAGCTAGTTGGTTATCTATAAGGCAAAGCTAAAAACAGGTTGCATGATACACGTTTTTCCATTGCCATAATTTACACTGTGATAAAGATGAATTTCGTGTAAGATTCATTACATATATATGGTGTTCTGCATGTAAGAGTTTGCTTGATCAAAGCATTGTTGATTCTGATGAGGACTACACTGCCGAGACAAGTAAGTTACCATAGACAGTATAAGAAAGCAAGTACCGCATCGTCAGGCTAGAGAGACAGATCCGTGGTCGAGGGCGAAGCAGAGGATTTTGCTATTAGGGTCCAGAGGAAGTAGAGGCTGAGGGCGGGGTGGTCGAAGCGAAGACCTGCGTCGAGTTTTTCATCTTTAAGCTCAAACAAGCGCATGTGAACAGGTAGGATCTGGAGACGCGCAGAGTGGGCAGGTCCTGTGTGGCAAAAGGGTGGTTGCCATGGTTGCGAGAGAGTGACAGTCGCCTATAGCCAATCCGTTATTTCGTCCCGGTTCGAAATAATGAGCTGTGTTTAGTGCAGATTAAACGGTCTATTTAATAGGAGTCACTCAATTTTTATACTCTTTTTCAGAGTACTTAGATTTTAATTATGCATTGATATATATAGAATGTTTAAACAAATTTGGAAAGAAGTTTTTTATAAAATTCTGACCTACACTACCTTTAAGTGTTATTTCACAAACAACTATTTCAACATATTTAGGCTACTTTAATTCATTATAAGTCCCTTAATGAAATTAGATCTACAATATTGAAAATGTGCACAATCGTTGTACTATTCAACCTTTCATAGCGACTACTTAATTCACATGTTTTATAGAAATATTTTTCGTGATGGGTATTTCCACATTAATATACAGAAATGCTGATGCTCTTATCAAAAGCTAAATATCCACTTACTCAATAGAACTAACAGTCACATTTGTTTTTCAAGTCAAACCAATCAACAGAACTAATTAAGTGAAGGAGACTCGAGTGGCATTGTCTTTGCTCAACTGTATGATTTACATGTTCATGTATCTTTCTATTCAAGAGTATCTTTCTATTCAAGAGTCTCAATCGTCGTGGCCAGCTATCTCCCAGCCATGAATGGGCCTATTCCTGCAAATACCAACTTGGGAGCCATGTCAGGCATCTGAGAAAAGGATTCTATGCTCAAAAGACAACAGATCAAGTATCATTTAGGGGATACCCTCTCTCGGTTTGCTACTCGAGGCATAGCCAAGACCTGTAGTAAACCTCGGATAAATGTCTGCCAATCACAGTGCATCACAAGATCAAAAATGTGTATAATGGTGCCTTTTTCGCAGGATATTTGGTTCAGGACTCAAGTTCCTGCCCTCAAAAGCTGCTGCTTATCCCCCTCCCTTTATACTGGTTAAGCACTCCGGATTGGGGCAGCCACCACAGCAGCTGAATGAGGAGTGTCTACAGATGCTATCAAAATGATGGGAAGATGGTCTTCCTCAGCTTTTAAATCCCACATAAGAACTGATTCTTAAATTATCATTGAAGCCCAGCAAGCTCTCCATCAATAATCCAGGTAAATCCTCTCGCAACTACTGGTGGTGGTGGTACTGCGTTATCTGCTGAAGCGCAGTTCAAATTGCATAAAAGCCCCATCTGATAAAGCCCCTCCATATTCGTCCTTTGTGTTTTGTCCCGCGGTGTCTCCGCTTGTCTTCTGTCTTTATGCGATCCTCCTCGGCCACTAGTTTAGCCGTGGTCCGTGCAGGCTATCGTGGCTCTGATCAGTACGGTCCATCGTGGCCTAGACTGTTCTGGTCTAGTGGCCTTGTATCATGATTTTGCCTTTCATGTGGCATTAGAGGCTGGTGTGGCTCCTAAACAGTCTTGTCTCTGTGGTCTCCCATCGCCGTGTGGCCTACTGTGGCCTTGTCCTCTAAGGTCCATCGTGGCCTGGTGACCTCTTAGGGGTCTTGGTTTCATGTGGCTCTACAGCTGTGTCTATGCTTAGCTTGTTATGTATGGCCTCTAGTGGCTCTGTGGCCTATTGAAGCCTGTCCTATATGTGGCCATCTGTGGTCTATGGTCCATTCGCGACCTTCTGTGTGGCTTAGCAGCTCTGTCTCATAGGTTTGTCTTCATGTGGTATTAGCAGCCGGTGTGGCTCCTAAGCGGTCTCGTCTCTGTGGTCTCCCATGGCCGTGTGGCCTACTGTGGCCTTGTCCTCTAAGGTCCATCGTGGCCTAGTGACCTCTATTGGTCTTGGTTTTATGTGGCCCTATGGCCGTGTCTGTGATTAGCTCGTTATGTGTGGCTTCATGGCCTTTGGAAGCCTGTCCTACATGTGGCCATCCGTGGTCTGTGGTCCATCGCGACCTTCTGTGTGACTTAGCAGCTCTGTCTCATAGGTTTGTCTTCATGTGGCATTAGCGGCCGGTGTGGCTCCTAAGCGGTCTCGTCTCTGTGGTCTCCCATGGCCGTGTGGCCTACTGTGGCCTTGTCCTTCAAGGTCCATCGCTGCCTAGTGACCTCTAGTGGTCTTGGTTTTATGTGGCTCTATGGCTGTGTCTATGTCTAGCTCGCTATGTGTGGCCAACCATGGCCTTTGTCATATGTGATCTATCATGGCCTGTGGTCAAGCTGACCTTGTGTTTATGTGGTCTATCATGGCCTGTGGTCAAGCTGACCTTGTGTTTATGTGGTCTATCATGGCTTGTGGTCAAGCTGACCTTGTGTTTATGTGGTCTATCAAGGCCTGTGGTCAAGCTGATCTTGTGTTTATGTGGTCTATCATGGCCTGTGGTCAAGCTGACCTTGTGATTATGTGGTTTATCAAGGCCTGTGGTCAAGCTGACCTCGTGTTTATGTGGTCTATCAAGGCCTGTGGTCAAGCTGACCTTGTGTTCATGTGGTCTATCATGGCCTGTGGTCAAGCTGACCTTGTGTTTATGTGGTCTATCAAGGCCTGTGGTCAAGCTGACCTTGTGTTTATGTGGTCAAGCTGACCTTGCATTTATGTGGTCTATCATGGCCTGTGGTCAAGCTGACCTTGTGTTTATGTGGTCTATCAAGGCCTGTCATCAAGCTGACCTGGTGTTTATGTGGTCCATCAAGGCCTGTGGTCAAGCTGACCTTGTGTTTATGTCTAGCATGATGGTCCACTGGGCCTGGTTCTATAAAATAAATATAAATATATAAATTAATAATTTCGTAAATAAATAATCTTATCTGTATTCTTTCTCGTTTCAGGTATCGCAGGACCCACGACTGGCGGGTATATTTATTTACAGTTCTTTGGGGGTGGGCTCCGTCCTTGTGGAATTATTCTTCCACTCCTCTTTGGGGGTCGGCTGCGCCCCCGCCTTCATCTCAGGCGGGACATGCAGATTCGGCTAACCTCGCTTTGCTCGCTAAGGACGGGGCCTATGCCAAAGAACTCATAAATTTATGCTTGCTGAGCTGTCAATAAATGTATACTGCTTTTCAATTTATCTCCCAAGTCTTTCTGGTAGAAATGAAAGCTTTAGCTTAAGTTCTGTCAGGAAGACTCAATCAGCGTGTCACGTATGACCTCATTCTCTATCCAATCAGGTGTTAACAATCACAGTGTAAAAGATCGGTACTTACACTTGTCTGAGTTTGCAGATGCTGACGCTGCCATTCACCTCCATCCTCCCCAACCACCACCAAGATGGTACCTTCCCCTCCATCCTCCCCATCACCACCACCAGGATGGTCCCTTCCTTACCTCCAATCACCACCACCAGGATGGTCCCTTCCTTACCTCCAGGGGGTCGGCTGCGCCCCCGCCTTCATCTCAGGCAGGACATGCAGATTCGGCTAACCTCGCTTTGCTCGCTAAGGACGGGGCCTACGCCAAAGAACTCATAAATTTATGCTTGCTGAGCTGTCAATAAATGTATACTGCTTTTCAATTTATCTCCCAAGTCTTTCTGGTAGAAATGAAAGCTTTAGCTTAAGTTCTGTCAGGAAGACTCAATCAGCGTGTCACGTATGACCTCATTCCTATCCAATCAGGTGTTAACAATCATAGTGTAAAAGATTGGTACTTACACTTGTCTGAGTTTGCAGATGCTGACGCTGCCATTCACCTCCATCCTCCCCAACCACCACCAAGATGGTACCTTCCCCTCCATCCTCCCCATCACCACCACCAGGATGGTCCCTTCCTTACCTCCAATCACCACCACCAGGATGGTCCCTTCCTTACCTCCAGGGGGTCGGCTGCGCCCCCGCCTTCATCTCAGGCGGGACATGCAGATTCGGCTAACCTCGCTTTGCTCGCTAAGGACGGGGCCTATGCCAAAGAACTCATAAATTTATGCTTGCTGAGCTGTCAATAAATGTATACTGCTTTTCAATTTATCTCCCGAGTCTTTCTGGTAGAAATGAAAGCTTTAGCTTAAGTTCTGTCAGGAAGACTCAATGCAGCGTGTCACGTACTGTATGACCTCATTCCTATCCAATTAGGTGTTAACAATCACAGTGTAAAAGATCGGTACTTACACTTGTCTGTTTTACAGAGACCAGAAATAATAATTTCATTTATATTCTTAAATTCTAATATACATTATATTGTAATCGCCAAGCAGGCATTAATTGGAGAAATGTGAAATGAATCCTTTTCAATTCGATTTTGTTGACCTAATACCCTGTGCCAATAGGGCGGAAAACACTCACCAAATTGTGGTAATTGCCAACTTACCAAGGAAGAAAATTTACAAGGAGGGTGTGAACTAAACCCTGTGATTTGGGAGATGGGTGAAAAGACAATTCAAGAGGCCATTTACATCTCACAATAGCACATCACTACATTAGCATGGCCTCCCAGTTTAGAACTGGAACTAAAATTTGCAACACAATTTTTATACTCTAGAATTCCACCCATCTCCTAAACATGAACACTGACTGAACACACTCCTCCATCACAACACCCTCACAGCATCATCACCCAGAATAGATCAAATCTATCCAGACTAAACATTACACATCATAAGAAGATGAAGATGACAGAGTCCAATATTGTCACTTCACTAAAGATCTATTGTGCATCTTCACACTCACAGATCCGGATAGCTTCACACACATAGAATGAGAAGCTGATCCCATGACATAGCACACGCTATTCACCACACCCTGCAAACTCATGGAAAAACATTGGAAAACACATATTAATGGCTACAGTCACAAATCAATGCAATGCATTAAAAAGCAGTGGCCGACTTGCCATTAAATTTCAAAATGTTTCTGAAGTGTGAGCGCTTCAATCAATTACAGAATTAAAAAAATTCAACCCTGTCATTGATTGTGACTTAGCCAACAACACACACACACACACACTCTCTCTTTCTCTCACACAAACTCTCACACTCACACACAGATGCACTCATGCCCTCATGCACCCTCACACAAGCACACACTCTCATACCTGTTGCAAGGAATGAACAATCTCCATTCTTGAATACATTTAAGCATGTTCCAAGTCACTTCCTAGATTTGCATAAGTGGTGTAATGATTTTGCCAGACTGAATCAACCGTCCTCCAATGACTCGGACCCCCCCCAACAAACGCACACACATACACCGCCACACACACACACATTCTTCCACTCACTGGAGTGAGATCACGTTACAAGACTGTGGAATGTGCGGAATGTCTCTGAACCAAGAGATGGACTTTTCTGTGTTAAAAGACATTTAACCAGATGTATTCAATGTGTTTCTATGTATGTGTGTTTTTCCCCATGTCACCGTGAAATAACTTTGTTTGGTTGCAGCATAAACAGAAGTTAGAGATATCTCTCTTTATGCATCATAAACCGAAATATATGTTCCTTTAATGTAACAATGTTCCTTGATGTCTCCAGAATGCTTATTGAACGAAACACCCGAATATGCACAGAGATGTAAAGTAAAGTGTATTGTTAATATGTTTTACTGCCAAGGAAGATCGAACTGTTTCAATATTAGCCCATTGAACACACCCCTCCCACGAGGAGCGCGTGCTCTGTGAAACAAAGAGCAATAAACCAAGAATTTCCCGCTGCAACATCCATCTCCCTGATTGGCTCAAGCCAACAGGAAGGGGATGGATGTCTCCAAGAGGATAAAGGCAGCGCGCCAGCTCCGCCCTTTCTCTTCCAAGAAACACCTCATGTCAAACAGCATGTAAACTCTGGATCTCCTCACGGAGACCCGACCCTAACCGGGATCCCCCCTTCCAATCCTGACCTGCTCAGAGAAACATGTGAACTCTCGTCATCTCACCACGGAGATGCGATCCAACCCAGGATCTTTCCTTTGTTCGTCTAAAAGTTCATCTTTTCCCCAAGTGGACTGTCAAGTTCGCCTCCCAGGAAAGGAAGCAGACTTTGCCGAACTATTTCATCGGGTAGTCACCTTAAAGACTTTTAAGCTTTTCAGAACATTCAGCGCCGAATGCCAACGAGCGCCAGCGACTTCCCACGGAAAAGGAAGCCACAGCGCAAGCGACCAACCATGCACGCGCCAGACGGACGGCAGCGCTCCACGGAGACGCGCGCACACAGGAGAGCAACTCCCTTCATCGATGCAGCCCAACCGGGCCTTGCCACGAGTCCGCGACACACACAGACCAAACATTTTGTGCAATTATAACGTTACCTTCTTTTAGAGCTTCTCAGAAGCATAAAGAAAGTGTTTTCATGGTGTTCAGAAAGATTAATTGACTGTTTGGTGACTGTAACTCCCTCTCTCTCACCCTCACTCTCTCTCTCTCTCTCTCTCTCCCAACTCACCTATCGTCTAACGCCCTGCGTCGTCTTAGTTTGTGTTTTATGTTTGTATATACATGTATCATTGTAATGTAGTAAATGCTTACTTAGTTGCCTTAGTGAATTCCTAATTAAATTAATATATTCATCTCGACTGATTTAAAGTCCCTGAAGTGTTGAGCGAACGCTGCAAGCTTTACAGAACTAGAAATACCTAAAGGGTATGTTTTATGGAGTTGGAATGCTGAATTCTTCTGGCCAGAGAATAAAGTTTTCCCTGCTCTATAAATTAATTGAGCTAATTAATTTTACTTGTCTTGTAAGACGTGGTCTGTGCAATCTATTACAATTAATTTGTGGTTAATTGCAGAGATACACATGTATACATATAAGTAAAATTAACAGAAAGCCCTCATCGAGGGATTTATTAACATGTAAGACCGGTCTGATCCAAATCTGTATGAATAATTATTAATTATGAATTATTAATTATGATATGCAAATTCCCCTCGATCAGACCCGCCCAGAGTCTTTACATGAATGGTGGAGAATGAACGGCCATTTCAAACTTGTTTGAGCAATCAGTTTCAGTCCAAATGTGTATATTGTTATTTAATATTGTTTATGTAATATTTTATATTACACGCGCACATCGGAGTGAACGCTTTGCGAACTCGCGATATGACTGAGCTGGGCACAAAAGCCGCCTCAGCCAAGCATATTTAACAAGCTGCTAAATGTTCAAACGTTTTAGTCACTGTTAAATTGCTAAAAGTAAACTGCAGTTTCCTTAGTATTAAATTTGTTCTGACACAGATGGAAGAGAAACCTCTGGACATAAACATTTTTAATAATTTTAACTCCTCTGTCAGAACGAGATTCTTCTGACATTGGAAGACAAGATAGTGAAACGATGATTCTTTCTCTATTCTTAAAAGGCCTTATCTTATATTATAATCGTCAGAGTAACGATGAGCTCCTGGTTGAAAAAAACATTGACTTAGCTAATCAAATGTATAAAAACCGCATATTATCATAAGTGCTATTTGATATATGTCTATTGGAGCAGGAAACAGATGAGTCGTTTCCCTTCTGCACAGCGCAGCGAAAAAGAAAATCCTGACAAACGTGTTTGTAAAATATAGCACCAAAAGAAATATCCAAAACTGTACATTCTAATCATTAACGGTAGTTGTGATAAATGTTATTTGGAATTTTTGAAACAGATGAGCAATTCCTGTGTTCTTTTGCACAGCGCAGCGAAAAAAGAAAATCCTGCCAAACGTGCTTGTAATATATATAGTACTGAAAAAGAAATACGTCGAGATTTAAATTCCGCACTATTCGTGATTATGCAGAAAATAGGTGTGTAATTCGCTACACGTCAAAAACCACAAATTGAACCTGAAATTCAGAATTAAGTCTTAACAGTTTCTGATGACCACTTGGGAGGAAAGCGCCCCCTTGTGGCCGCCCCCCTTTCTAAATCACCTAACCTCGCTGTTCTGAATGGCTCTCTCTCTCCCAGTCGGTTTTGTTTTGGTTACAATCACTGATCCCTCACCGTAATCGTGATTGTCATCAAATATAACACCAACCTTTAATTTCCTACACTTATTAAAAAAATTTGGTTTGAAACAAACAAATTTCAAAGTGAATTTGAATTAAGTCTCTCATTTCCCATTGGGAAATTGCTTTATGGCTTTATTTCTATATTTCCATTTCAAATTATTTTTAATAATTTTGATCTGGTTTTATTACAACTGTATCCTTACTAATCTAAAGGTTACTTAACCCCTATGCATTTGCTCAATTTGAATTGTATTTAAATCAGTTTGAATGCACTTCAAATCAAGCTCTCTGTCAGCCAGATTGACCACTAGGAGGAAGGGACACACACCCTTAGTGGCCAAAACTCGCCACTACAGATTGCTTCCTCCTGTGCTCCTCCCGCTGCACTTAATGCTATCTCTTCCCTGTATGGAGGTTGGGTTATTCTGATAATTGACATTGTCACAATTCCCTTTGTGTTTATACCATAGACTTTAGTAAAGCCGTTGCCTTTGATTTTTCAACAAAAATAGACACTCAACTTGATGTAGATAGAGGAGCTTTAATTCAAATTGTGGCACACTTGTTCTTCATCCTGTTTTGTGTTTGTAGGTAGAAATCTCTCAAGTGCTGTGGTGATGTGACAGTCACCTTTGCTTGGGGTCCGGCTGGCTGGTTCGTCTGATCTGCGCCACCATCGCTGACTGAGCGCAGGTCTCGTACTTTCCTGTATCTTTCTGTTGATGCGGCCCGCAACACAACACCACCAATCTGGCACCGCCGGTTGTGTTCAAGGTCAAGTTGCTTAAAAGGGCGCACCTCGGTACAGATACACGAAATGCCCGGGACACTGCTGTCAGGTGTTGGGGGTGACAGAGGGACCAGCCATGAGGCTGACTCCAACCGGTATGACCTCATTTCACCCCAGGCAAACTAGAAAAAGGTATTAAAACCCATCCACTTAATATTGGCCACCGAATCTAGAGATTCCCCTGATATTTGAAGTGGTTGGCTTCCTCTGCCTCTCCAAGCCACAAACTGCAGGCTGTAGCCTCACAAACTGCCTCTTTCACTTTTTAACACTTCTTGTGTACTATTAATGCCATTTCATTACAGACCTCCCCATTTTTGATGGTTGCATGTTACTTCAAACTTTGCTAGCTTGCCATTGCTCTGTTCATAGCATCTTGCAGTTGATGGAGATTTTTGGGATGCACATACAGGGCACAAAATTCCCGTTCCACCACATTCGTGTTTGTAGCTCCGGAGGATTTCTTCATTAATCTTTAATTTTCTTCTTTACCACTCATTTATAAACTAGCACTTTCTATTTTTCTATCATGTGAACTTATCCTCAATACTATTCCTTATAAAAAACAATTGGATTGCTTTGATATCGCTACTTAGATCCAATTTTTCGAATCTAGGCTACTAGCCTTTAGCCCGCTAGCATTCCACGCGTGGCCTTCGCCTATCGAGACGCTGACTCAAGGCTTCTCACTTGCTTTGCTTAGAGCCTGCATGAACGGGGCATAGGCATTTGCTGTGAGAACCTGCCTTTACGGCGCATACGCGTGCGATCTGTACTTGTGTTTGTAGCTCCGGAGAATTTCTTAATTAATTCCTTGATTTTCTTCTTTACCACTCATTTATAAACTAGCACTTTCTATTTTTCTATCACCTTTAGCCCGCTAGCATTCAGACGCGTGTCCCTTCGCCTATCAGCCGTCTCATTTCACACCCGTTTCACTGAAAAGATACGGGTTGCATCCGGCATTTCGGTCCTAAATTAGTCGGGATATTAATTTACTGTATTTTTAGTTCATCTTTTATAATGGCGAACACATCGGATGACATTCTAACGTTACCTCTGTGTGCAGGTGAGGACACATTCGAGCTCTTCACGGTGAAGCAGGAGCTGGAACGCGTCGAGAAGCAGATCCGCAGTCTGCTGATGAAGCAAGCCGAGCTGTTGGACCGGCGTTCAACGCTTGAAGCTTCACGCGCCGATGCTCACAACTCAGTGGTTAGTAACGTTAACTCTGTTAGTACTTCCTCATCCACTTAGTATGCTCCTCTGCCCAGGACGACGCGATCAGCCCGGCCTTCTTTCACTCCGACTCCGGCACAACACCGTGGAGCATGGATCACGCAGCAGAGGACACGAGCCAGGACCAGAGCTACCTCTCCGCCCCTCCCGGTCTTCGAGATCTCCACTCGGAACCGCTTCTCCCCTCTTCGCGAGCCGGAACGCGATGACGCCATGATCATCGGGACATCCATGGTCCGTCATGTCCGCGCTACTTCGGGTAAAGGTAATGTACGCACACACTGTTTCCCCGGTGCCCGTGTTCTTGATATCGCCGCTCAGGTTCCCGAGATCGTGGGCGGTGACACGCGCATCGGAGCTGTTGTGCTGGAAGTGGGAGCGAATGACATCAGGCAACGGCCGTCAGGCAACGGCCGTCAGGCAACGGCCGTCAGGCAACGGCCTTCAGACCGAGGTTCTGAAGAAGGACTACATGAGCCTGATCGAGACGGTACGCACCACAGCGCCTAAAGCAACGATCATCGTGTCCGGACCGCTTCCCACGTACAGACAAGGACAGGAAAGGTTCAGTAGACTTTTTGCATTTAATGAATGGCTAATGTTAATGTGTAATGAACAGAAACTGCTCTTTGTAAATAATTGGCATCTGTTTTGGGAGCGACCCAGGCTGTACCGGGCAGACGGACTCCACCCAGCAGAATCGGAGCGGCCGTTCTGTCGGACAACATCTCCGAGACGTTACGCACCAGATGACTGGTAAGTCAAAGTCCAAATTGCAGCCTCTGTTGTCCAAACTTAACTAATATGCATAGTGTGGAGCGTTACATAGAAACTGTGTCCATTCCTCGTTTAGTGAAGCCAAACAATAAATCTAGTGCAGGATTTAGCAAAAATCTTATTGTAATTAAACCAGAAAATCTAAATATCAGTGAACAAAAACAATTTTTAAAGCTAGGTCTTCTAAACATTAGATCGCTCACACCTAAAGCAGTTATTGTAAATGAAATGGTCACAGATAATAATTTTGATGTTCTGTGCCTTACTGAAACCTGGCTTAAACCAAATGAGTATTTTGGTCTAAATGAGTCTAGTCCACCAGGATACTGTTATAAGCATGAGCCTCGTCTGATCGGTCAAGGCGGCGGTGTTGCGACAATCTATAAAGATATTTTTAATGTTACTCAGAAAACAGGTCACAAGTTTAATTCTTTTGAAGTACTTGTGCTAAATGTTACAGCTGTTAGATGTAAGAAAGAAATCCATATTATCTCTAGCCTTGGCTACTGTATATAGACCTCCAGGGCCATATGCTGAATTCCTAAAGGAGTTTGCAGACTTTCTCTCGGATCTACTGGTGAATGTCGATAAAGCAATAATTGTTGGAGATTTTAACATACACATAGATAATACAAATGATGCTTTAGGGGCTGTGTTTACAGACTTATTAAACTCCTTTGGGGTCAAACAAAACGTCAGTGGTCCCACTCATCGTCTAAATCATACACTAGATTTAATTATATCATATGGAACCAGTCCAACTGATATAAATATTATACCGCAAAACGATGATGTCACTGATCATTACATGGTGACTTGCATAATACGTACTGCCGAAATATGTCATGTTGCGCCACGTTATAGAAAAGGCAGAACAATCCTTCCAACCACTATAGATAGATTCTCAAATAGCTTACCTGATCTATCTAAGCTGCTAAGTGAACCCAAACAAACTGATCAATTAGATGAAATGACTAGCAGTTTGAGCACCATTTTCACTACTACATTAGATATTGTTGCACCAATTAGATTAAAAAAGGTTACAGAGAAACTAAAGCACCCTGGTACAACAGTGATACGCATGCTATCAGAGAGAAACTCGTATCTTAGAGCGTAAATGGAAACAAACTAATTTAGAGGTCTTTAGAATCGCGTGGAAAGACAGTATGTCACGTTATAAAAAGGCTCTAAAAACAGCGAGGGCTGAGCATCTTCGCAAACTAATAGAAAATAACCAAAATAATCCAAGGTTTTTATTTAACACCGTGGCTAGACTAACAAATAAACAGACATCGCCAGAGCAAAATATACCGTTACAGTTTAGCAGTAATGATTTTATGAATTACTTCAATGAGAAAATAGAAAGCATCCAAAACACAATTATAAATGTACAATCCTCTATGGTGTCTTATGATTCAGCCTCAATTATGGCCCCTCTAGAACAACTACACCGCTTTACAACGATAGGACAGGAAGAGCTAAATAAACTTATCATTGGTTCTAAACCAACAAAATGTTTATTAGATCCAATACCCACTAAACTATTAACAGAAGTGTTACCTGTAGTGGAAGAGCCTCTCCTCAATATTATTAACTCGTCTTTATCTTTAGGTCATGTTCCAAAAATATTCAAGCTGGCAGTAATAAAACCTCTCATTAAGAAACCGCAATTAGATCCAAATAACTTAGCAAATTACAGACCCATTTCAAATCTTCCATTTATGTCAAAAATACTAGAAAAGTTGTGTCCGCTCAATTGTGCTCTTTTTTGCAAGAAAATGATATCTATGAAAAATTCCAGTCAGGATTCAGACCGCATCATAGTACAGAAACTGCGCTAGTTAAAATTACAAATGATTTACTTTTAGCTTCTGACCAAGGCTGTATCTCAATACTAGTCCTACTTGATCTTAGCGCTGCGTTCGACACTATAGATCATAAAATACTCTTGGATCGACTACAAAACTACACTGGTGTTCAGGGACAGGCATTAAGCTGGTTTAGATCGTACTTATTGGACCGTTCTCATTTTGTTTGTTTAAATGGGGAAAAATCAAAGATAACGCCAGTAGACTATGGAGTACCACAAGGATCGGTTTTAGGCCCTCTGCTATTCTCAATATATATGCTGCCACTTGGTAATATTATAAGAAAACATGGAATTAACTTCCACTGTTATGCTGATGATACTCAATTATATATTTCATCACGACCAGACGAAAACACTAACTCATCTAAATTGACAGAGTGTCTCAAAGATATAAAATGCTGGATGACGCGTAATTTCCTGCTATTAAATTCAGATAAAACGGAGGTTTTACTTATTGGTCCAAAAAACTACTCACAAAACCTCTTACAATACAACTTTAATATAGATGGATGTCCTGTTACTTTATCCACTACAGTAAAAGACCTGGGTGTTATACTAGACCGCAACTTGTCTTTCGAAAATCATATTTCATATGTTACAAGAACAGCCTTTTTCCACCTTAGAAACATTGCTAAGCTACGTAACATGCTATCTGTTTCTGATGCAGAAAAGTTAGTTCATGCATTTATGACCTCGAGACTAGATTACTGTAATGCTTTATTAGCCGGTTGTCCTGCATCCTCAATAAACAAGCTACAGTTAGTCCAAAATGCAGCCGCTAGAGTTCTTACTAGGTCAAGAAAATACGATCATATAACACCGATTTTATCATCTCTACACTGGTTACCTATTAAGTTCCGCATCAACTACAAAATACTACTACTAACCTATAAAGCCCTAAATGGTTTAGCTCCAATGTACTTAACGGACCTTCTTTCGCCCTACAATCCACCGCGTTCTTTAAGATCACTAAATTCAAGGCTTCTGGTCATTCCTAGGATATCTAAGTCCACTAAAGGAGGGAGGGCGTTCTCGCATTTAGCTCCAAAACTCTGGAATAGCCTTCCCGATACGGTTCGAGGCTCTGACTCGCTGACACAGTTTAAAACTAGACTAAAAACGCATCTCTTCAGTCAAGCATTCACATAATGCTTACCTTTTAGTCCTCTGTTATGCCATACAGAACCGTTTGCCGCTGAAACTGCTTAACGCACCAGTGGGGCTCGACAGCCTTTTAGACAAACGGTTCGAGCACGTTCGGCACGTATGGTTGGCTTGCGGAGAGTTTGTGAGATAGTGATTTTCTAACACCGACTCCTGTATAATGGAAATCATTCTGAACATCAGCTATGCTAATTATCTCCCATCTGCCTTTCTGCTGTTATCTCGGGACGTTTGTCCCGAGAAAATGGCACTCGTCAGGTCCAGTTTGTATCCAGCCTCTCACGGGGATCTCAGATGCCCCAACGCCTGTGAAGAGACGACTCAACGCTGGCGATATGTTATGGCTCCATATTATATATGAACAATATTTATATTTAATATTTATATATAAACAATATGAATGTAAGCCAGAGGAGAACTGGCCCCGACTGAGCCTGGGTTCTCCCAAGGTTTTTTCTCCATCCAATCTGATGGAGTTTTGGTTCCTTGCCACTGTCGCCTTGCTTTGCCTTGCTTTTGGCTTGCTTAGTCGGGTTTTTACCATTTAACAATATTACTTATCTGTGTTGTACTTCTGTCATGTAGCCGGTATTATAGCTCGTTAGACGTAGTCGAACTTGCATTGGTCTCTCTGTGTGTGTTGTGTTCATCTCGCCCACAGTGAAGCCAGTATGTTCCAGTCCCACAACCCGCGGAGACAACCTGGAGACATGGCCGAGATTCATGACATCTCCATCCCTGCCCAAAGCCACCGGTTACTCAGAGCCCCAAGCCAAGAGCAACTGGACGCAGACGTGTACAAGCTGATGGCGCACAAACCAAGCCAAAGCTCCCACGACAAAGGCTGGGCCAGACACGTCAACCTCGCCTACCAGCTCAGCGCACACGCACGCCTCCGCAAAAGGAGCCGCATCGCCCTGGAGCACAAGGTTGCAACGCCGAGGATGACAACGACCCCGAGCTACAGAAGGAAGTAAAAGACTTCAAACTGCCCTGTCTAAATCTTCTACACAGACTGAAGAGAATAGTCAGAGAAAAGAACCAGAGAAGAAATCCCTGAGAAACTCCGACAAAAGTGAAGACTCTTGCAAAGAGCAGAGGCTGAACTTAAAGAGATTCGAAAGCCACGGCCTGCGAAAGAAACGCGCAAGAGGCCCGTGTGACCATCCACAAGCTCGTTCAGCAGAGACAAGATCTCGAACATGAACTTGATCCACAGAGTTGCAATACTCTTATAGACTACGGCATGACCGGAAAAGGGGAAACACACACCACAAGTCTCCCCTAACCAGTCTGCACATTTTAGCCAACAACACAAGAGCTGAAAAAGGGGGAGGTGGGAAAGCCCGCCTTCCACCACATCTCTGACAATCTACAAGACATCGACTTTCCACCTGCTGTCTCCAACCGGTGTCTGACACGACACCGACACCCAGCAGAACAGACCCAGGAGGGCCTGTGCTACCACCACCGGCTCCGAACGAGTTTGCTGTGGAACTTGCAGCGAACCTATAACTGAGGAGGACACCAGTTTCAAGAAACCTCTCCTCCTATCCCGTCAGTCACCATAGTCCTCCTGCCCCCACGCAAGGCCCACTCAATAATGCGTGAAGGCCCACTCAGTAAGAATTCCTAAAACCCCAAATTATTCTGAACTGCAACCCAGAAGACACTGCACGAACGCAGTGCAAGACTCTGCTAAAAGATCCTTGATCAACATCGGATGTAGAACTTTTAAAAAGTAGATGAAAATGGGTGTTCAAAGAGTTGCAAGACTCTGCGTTTGTAGAATTAGAATTTTACTAAGTTAAAGGAATCTTACATAGACATGTACGCCTCAAACGGCCGACAGACTATGCATGATTCTTTTGAAACAAACAGTTTCTAGATGTTGTTTAGAACGGCACCGTTAAACATTTCACGACAGTGAAGAGTCACAGAAAACACCCACTCCATACTTTGCCTTGACGACAGACTGTAGTAAAATCACCCGAGTTTAAATTACTGTTAATCAACAGGTGTGCACTTGACCATCGCGGTCTCAACTAAAACACTACATGCAATACGCATCTTGATAGCTGGCTTGCCTAAATGCAGATAAAACAAATAGTGGGAATTGACATCTCTACTTTAAAAAAATTTTAGGCCTTAGACTCCCAACTGGTATCAGGAACTTCAGCATTAAAGCGTAAGTCTGTGTAACAGAAGAATCATCTCAGCAGCTTGTAATCTGTACCGATATTTTTCCGCTTTGGAAACAAACAAAAAAAAGAAATCCAAAATCGCGGTATAAGTAAACCTGTTTCCTAACGAAGACAGCTCAGGACAGAGTTATATGTATGTAGACCTGGGCGACGCTCCCCTTCTACAAAGTAAAGGCCTTAATTTTATTGTTAGATTGATGCAATTCACCTAAATTTTATCTGCTTCTACAAGCAGAAAGCTACTAAACGATCAAAAGAAGTAACTCGCGGAAAAGTCAGCATTCATGCATGAGAGAGATGTAACTATATATGCTTAGGAAAGCTAATCTATTCCCTTACTATGTAAGCAAATAGAACAAGACAAGCTTTGACTTGCAGCAATTTCCTTACTCTGTAAACAAATAGAAGACTGTGAAGTAAAGAGCAGATTTCCATGAGAAAATAAGCAAATGCCAAAACACATTTGCATTTTACTTAATGCAACCAAGTTCTCTAAAGTCATAAAGTATAGGTGCCTCCCTTTTAACCCGTTAAAACATGCATGATTCATGTAAAATACACAGACATTCTTCAGGTACTGTTGAATTGCTCTGACACCCTCTGGCTCCCATGACAACTTGTCACAGGAAGTGCTAACTCTTAATGTCACTTTTGTAAACAAACCAGCCTAGGTGGCTAAGCTAACCTAGCCTAGCATCAAGCTAACTTAGGCTAAGCTAAACTGACCCATCACTAAGCTAACTTAGGCTAAGCTAACCTAGCTTAGCATCAAGCTAACTTGGGCTAAGCTAACCTAACCTAGCTCCAATCCAATGCAGGCTAAGCTGAATAACCTCCATAGTTAGCAGTTAGCATTATTTTCTTGAACCCTTAATCACCGCTGTGTTCCACAGTGCTAAGTATTCTAGAATACTTTCCTCAACACCACTTAGGGTTTCTAATTATTCACTTTCCGTGTTTGCAATTCTTATTAGCCAAAGTTTACCCTCACAGGGTTAGGAATACTCCTTGCTAACCATTGAAGACTAACTTCACAGATGCCCTATTAATTAAACTCAAGTTTAACTGCAGGTAAACTGCGTAACTAACTACAGAAGAATTTGTATAACCATAGGAATTTTTCGTCGGCATGTTGACTAAACCTTTGGAGGAACACACCCAATGTGGTCTTGAACACGCAACCGCTACAACCCACTATAGAGTGTTGATCAAAGCAAATCCAAAGTTTAGCCACTAATGCCACTGATTATTCTCGACTTCAGATCATTCCCATGTTTTGATCATTTTATTTCCTTTTGCTTTAATTTGATTAAATTTTTCGATTTTATTTTTGATTTTATTTTTCCTCGTTAATTATTTCATTCCTTTGACCTTGATAATAATAGCAAGCAGCTATTCCCTTGTCCATTAGGTCCTCTATATGATTTAATTCCTTTGCCTCTCTTGTCCGAGTGTGGTTCCATTTCCCATAGTGCCCAGAAAGGAAGCAGACACCCTTATTTGTTATTTTGGCTTAGTTCCAGCCAGTGCACTCGTTTTGTGACCCTCTAACACAAGTAATCTCAACAATTTACTAAAGGCACTACTAGAGTCCTGAGGATCGACAATAAGCAGAATTTAAATAAGAAAGCTGTCCTTTCCCCTATTATCGTTCACGCCATCGAGCCATAGTGAACCACCAGCTAAGTCCAGAGAAATAATTTAGTCATAAAGAACCACCTTACGTCATTTATTTCATCTCGGCTATGTCCTTCCCAGGAAATACCCTCGGAACCACACAAAACTTAGCCCCCTAACATTCGCAGCTAAGATTAGGACACAAGAGACACTTAGCTTTATGCTTAAATACTTAACGAACCTATTAAGCAGTAGTTCTGAACTTTTAGGGCCACGCATTAATCACTCACAACAAGGGTGCCAGAATGCCACAGAGCCCCTGCGTAACCTGACCTCAACCTCCCAAGGAACCACTGCCACAAACCACGGCATGGCTCCAAAAGGATTTGACCAAGCTAACCAGAAAAGCCACGACATGCAGACCAGACTGTCACTTGCAAACTGTCTAACCAACCTGACTGCATGAAACAGATTCTGCTCGAGATGGATTACGTCCAGTCGTGAGGTGCACAGCTTCCTAGCTCGTCAAACAGAGACTGCCAAAATGGACTATCAGCTGTTGCAATAAGCTTCGATCGCTTAACTCCCTGATCCAGAATCAGACCAAAGGTTCTCACCGCCGTGGACATCAAGCAAGACCGACTTGAAACTCCACCGACTCCGACAAACCACCAGGTATGGAAAGGATGCCAATCTCAGAACTTTGTTTCTTCGAAGCTTGCATCCCACAGTGAGTTATTCCGTAAGCACCCTGGCCTGTCCCTGTAGCATATCTACCATAGCTACGAGACCACAAGCTCACATTACGCAAAGACTTTGTCCGAAAAGACTGGGTAAACACCCTCAAACTAACCTGTCTCTGAGCACGACTCAGAGCTGCCATTAGGAGGCACCCCACACTTTCACTGAGAGTAAACCGTTCCAAGCCAGCAGAGGGCAACACAACAGTCCTGGTGCTCATCGACCGCACCAGAGCAAAGAGCTCCTGAGCCGCACCTCATCACCAAGAGACTCAAGCCCAACCAGCCCAGAGCGGTACCCCTCTCAACACGCCACTGGTAAGCACAAATCTGAGCACACATCAGATAACAACAGTGCAGCCATGTCACTGACAGCAAAAATCCTGAAGGTGCTGAAAGAGTTTCTGCACAAGATCTCACAAGAAGGACAAGCCAGACATGCTATGTCTCAGCGCAAGACCCAAACAGACACCCAGAACACTGCTCGTCAGCATCACACCACAGAGCTCACTGCCACTTCACAAAGTGACAGCACCAAGCAGCCACCACAACTGACAGCTGCACAGCCTGAGCATGACAACACCGTGTCCCACACAACATCAGCCCAGACGCCAGGACTTCTGGGAAACCTAATCAAAAGGGGTGGCACGAACTCTGCCTAGCCACCTAGAGACAATGATTTGAGCCTTGAAGCCATGCTAGACACTGAGCTCAAACATCACGCTACTGCCAGCCCAACTCTTTAAAATACTCAAACAATCAGAGCGAACTCTCAAATCCCAAACAGGTGAGCTGAAGGTGCAATCCTACAGCCAAAACGACATCTGGCTCAAAACAGGTACCTCCCGTTCACCCAACAATTGGTCCCTAAGAGCCTGATTTACCCAGTGTACCGATCACAAACGATCACGTACGCACTTCTGAGTGGCCAAGATCTGTTAGATCGTTATGAGCCTTTAATAGACTTTAAACAATTGAATGTCTGAGCTCAAGTTCAAGTACCCCTCCCCCTCCAGTCACACAGGTCAAAAGAACCTAACTGGCAGGTCACAGAGGTCACAAGAACTCCTGCAGCCAGCCATAAAGGCACAGCCTCAGCACCAAATGGAAACGTGAACTTGCTACCCTGCACCTTTCAGCTTACCAAAAACTGGGACTAACCAAATTAACTTTGAGACAACCACCTCTCAACCCCTCCAACCACCCAAGCCGGCCGTCAACCACAACAACGGCAGCTCACCAAGCACATGCTGCTAAACGGCCCAACACTTGAAATTTATGTACCTCGTGACATCACTTCGCCACGGCTTGTGCTGCCACAGTACAAAAAGGGGATATGCCAGCCAGTGTATGCCTGTCACGCACCATGTGGGCTGCACACCGCAGCACCAGGACATCTCCGGCATCCTCAAAGGCATCAGGCTGTCCCAGCCGACAGCCGCTGAAATCTTTCCTCCCTTTCTCTCTCTCTCTCTCCCTGTCTCTGTTACAGGATGCTGCTGCTGTGGTCGTCTTCCTGTGCCTCCAGCCAACCAGAGGACAACTGCAGTCATCACCAGGTCCGACATCACACAGCATAGGGTCGACTACCACGCAAGCAGAGCTAAATGGACACCCACGCCGCTGCTGTCAGAACGCAGTCAAACACCGGCATGTCCAGCAACAAAACGAACTGAAATCCTTCAGCCAAAAGGTAACTCACAACACAGAGTGCCTCCTCACAGACCATCAAGAAATTGAAAGGAGCTGTGACAGATCCACAACGCTCACGGCATTCTACTGAACCAGACAAGTGAACTCCAGCGAGACAACTGTTTACTGTCTGCCAGAATGACTTTGCTCAAAACTCAGCATCCGGCAGCCTTTGCTCTGAGACTCAGCTACCCTGCTGTGACTGAGCCTGAGTCAAGTCCCATCATTTACGAAAACCATGATTTCACCCTGATTCCAGAACTGGAATTATGAACTGTGAAAAACGGGGTGCCCAGCCGAACTGAACTTGTTCCCAGCAACATAGCTCTCCTAGCTGTGTTTCAACTGAACACCTGCTACACTGCACTGCACCACTGCATCACCTGTTGTCCAACCCTGGACCGCAGCTGATTCTGCGCTGGGTACCTCTACGGTAATCAACCACGTCTTGACACTTGACATTCACACTCCACAAGAGACTCAACAAACGCAAACCTCCACAGCCACCACTGGACCCTCAGGAAGAGGGTACCACACTGGAGACTGCGTCCAACCTCATCAAGCTGAGCCCGAACCTCAGCCTAGCCACCACCTGCTACCTGACTTTCATGATTCACCTGCCATCCGTCCATTGTCGATGGGTGTCGTTCGATGGAAGTCCACGTAAGGACTTCATCTAACGAAAGGGGGAGATGTAATGATTTTGCCAGACTGAATCAACCGTCCTCCAAGGACTCAGACCCCCCCCCCCCTAGAAACAAACACACACACATACACCGCCACACACACACACATTCTTCCACTCACTGGAGTGAGATCACGTTACAAGACTGTGGAATGTGCGGAATGTCTCTGAACCAAGAGATGGACTTTTCTGTGTTAAAAGACATTTAACCAGATGTATTCAATGTGTTTCTATGTATGTGTGTTTTTTCCCCATGTCACCGTGAAATAACTTTGTTTGGTTGCAGCATAAACAGAAGTTAGAGATATCTTCTTTATGCATCATAAACCGAAATATATGTTCCTTTAATGTAACATAATGTTCCTTGATGTCTCCAGAATGCTTATTGAACGAAACACCCGAATATGCACAGAGATGTAAAGTAAAGTGTATTGTTAATATGTTTTACTGCCAAGGAAGATCAAACTGTTTCAATATTAGCCCATTGAACACACCCCCTCCCACGAGGAGCGCTGTGCTCTGTGAAACAAAGAGCAATAAACCAAGAATTTCCCGCTGCAACATCCATCTCCCTGATTGGCTCAAGCCAACAGGAAGGGGATGGATGTCTCCAAGAGGATAAAGGCAGCGCGCCAGCTCCGCCCTTTCTCTTCCAAGAAACACCTCATGTCAAAGAGCATGTAAACTCTGGATCTCCTCACGGAGACCCGACCCCAACCAGGATCTCCCCTTCCAATCCTGACCTGCTCAGAGAAACATGTGAACTCTCGTCATCTCACCACGGAGATGCGATCCAACCCAGGATCTTTCCTTTGTTCGTCTAAAAGTTCATCTTTTCCCCAAGTGGACTGTCAAGTTCGCCTCCCAGGAAAGGAAGCAGACTTTGCCGAACTATTTCATCGGGTAGTCACCTTAAAGACTTTTAAGCCTTTCAAACATTCGCGCCGAATGCCAACGAACGCCACGCGACTTCCCACGGAAAAGGAAGCCACGGCGCAAGCGACCAACCATGCACGCGGCCAGGACGGGACGCGCTCACACGCTCCACGGAACGCGCGCACACAGGAGAGCAACTCCCTTCATCGTGCGGCCCAACCGGGCCTTGCCACGAGTCCGCGACACACACAGACCAAACATGTTGTGCAAGTATAACGTTACCTTCTTTTTAGAGCTTCTCAGAAGCATAAAGAAAGTGTTTTCATGGTGTTCAGAAAGATTAATTGACTGTTTGGTGACTGTAACTCCCTCTCTCTCACCCTCACTCTCTCTCTCTCTCTCCAACTCACCTATCGTCTCAACGCCCTGCGTCGTCTTAGTTTGTGTTTAATGTTTGTATATACATGTATCATTGTAATGTAGTAAATGCTTACTTAGTTGCCTTAGTGAATTCCTAATTAAATTAATATATTCATCTCGACTGATTTACTGAGTTGCTCCTAATAAAGTCCCTGAAGTGTTGAGCGAACGCTGCAAGCTTTACAGAACTAGAAATACCTAAAGGGTATGTTTTATGGAGTTGGAATGCTGAATTCTTCTGGCCAGAGAATTAAGTTTTCCCTGCTCTATAAATTAATTGAGCTAATTAATTTTACTTGTCTTGTAAGACGTGGTCTGTGCAATCTATTTTACAATCTATTCTACAATTAATTTGTGGTTAATTGCAGAGATACACATGTATACATATAAGTAAAATTAACAGAAAGCCCTCATCGAGGGATTTATTAACATGTAAGACCGGTCTGATCCAAATCTGTATGAATAATTATTAATTATGAATTATTAATTATGATATGCAAATTCCTCTCGATCAGACCCGCCAGAGTCTTTACAGTGGCTTGCATTGGAAGATTCCTGAACAAACACTGATTATTATATACATATGCATTTATTGAATATTACTGTCTTTATTACATGACTTCTTGATGCATACATTCTATTTGATTGTTTTGAATACACTGACCTCTTGTTGCATTTCCTTTTTAGAATTCAGACCAAAAAATATATTTAAGAATTGGATATTTGAGATGAGCACACAAGGATGTGTCTTTGAGTTAATCACCTTCTACCTTTTGTCTGAATGCAATCTCTCCTTCCCCCATTAAGCATGGTGGGGGATTCAGTAACCTTCCATTGTAGTTTGGTGATTAGATCAGGTAAATTTGGTGATTTGATCAGGTCTGGCTCTATTTAAGACAAATGCACAAGAGCTCAGGGCTGCCATTCTGTATCAGATCAGCCCATGATGCTGGGTCTTCCAAGACTCGGCATTCATGTAGTTAATATGTTGGGTAAAGTTCTTTGAAACATTTAATGGTTTTCATTGATTATCTTGTGGAATTGTAATAATACATTTACCTGACACAATAAATTGTTATATTTGGCCATTCTAACAGACTTTGACTTTATTTTCATTAGAGTTAAAAGGAGTAGTCAAGCATTAACATATTAAAAGATGCACAGATATCATTGATAAAACCTTTTCATTTCATGGAGTCAGATGAAACGAGTTAATACATAAGACTAAATGTGTTGCATTTAACTAAAAATCACTTTACTCATGGAAAAGACGGAGCGCGCTTGAAACCTTCACCACAAATCGTCTGGCAGCAAGAGAAAAATAGCGGAAAGACAACCTGCTTGATCCTGACGAACTATGTAAATGGTCCGTGTTACATTTAACCCCACGTTAGGTTGTGCCCCGCGCTCCCCTACTCCTAAATCACACTAAAATATTTTAGCTAGGAGTTTTCTCTTAAAAGTTATTCACAACGCCTTTCAGACCTACTCTTATTAAGGAAAAATGACAACTCCTAAACTAAGAGTGAGTCTTCGTTGCTATGGATGACGTCAATATTCATGCACAAGCTTCCTCACAATGATAACGGTGATTGGTTGTTAGATGACAGGGAGATCATGCGTAACATAACAGCAACAAATTATGGAATTATGACATCTAAATATGTCTGTGTCCTACACAAAACAATAATAAGAAAAAAGTAATGTCATCGAAATGCATAGGCATGTAATGACATGTTTGTGCAGGCCACAGTGAAGTTTAATTCCAAAAAGGCAGAGAGAGAAAAGTCATGAATGAAATTATTCAAGGTAGCCTAAGGGCCTGCAGTGTTCACTTATTGCATCTTTTGCATGCTCAAGTACGCTATTTTAAATGTAGGCAAGCGATATGTGCGCCTGTTTTTCTGAGCGCATCCGAATGGAGCGCACCGTAGGTCACGTGACAAGAACCAACCGGAGCGCAAACTGCCGGGAGAATGCGGCGCGCCTTGCGTTTTTAGGTGCTATATGTGAATGGTGCCTAATACCCTAATGAAAACCTTCACTTGCCTAATAATGAAAAACGACACTTGCATTTACATTTGCTTGGTTAATTGACATTCTTTTAGCCTAACTAGACTATTTAAAGCAAGAACATGTTGCTCCTATTGAAGTAATGTAATAGTTGAATGACGGTGGATTATGAACTCGCCAAAATGGAAAAGAAAGCCCAACTGGACGCAGGATCAGTTACTGCTGCTGGCCCAGTTGGTGCTAGAAAAAAATTAAATAACATAATAAAAGTGAAATTCGGAACTGGGATTTAAAAGCAAAACGTCTCGGTTACTGAGTGTAACCCTCGTTCCCTGAGTAGGGAATGGAGACGTTACGTCAGGAGTGACGGAGAATGGGGTTTCGCATAGAAATCCAATTGGCATGAAAATGCCTTGGGGCTGCGGAATTTGCATAGCGTACTCCGCCCACCGCGTGGGTATAAAAGAAGGAACTGAACGCAACCGCAGTATGTCTTCGCTGAGGAGCCGAGACTGAACTCAGGCATCACCCAGCGGTACAGCAAAAAGTGGCAAGGAGACGTAACGTCTCCGTTTCCTACTCAGGGAACGAGGGTTACACCAGTAACTGAGACGTTCCCTTTCGTAGTCACTCCGAGTTACGTCAGGAGTGACGGAGAATGGGGTCTGTGCCATCACGCCATCTTATAGCTGTCTTCCAGTGCCCTGCGAAAGTCTAGATCCCCTGAACCTAGGTTATAACCAGGAGGTCCTACTTTGACACAGGAATACCAAGGTACACTGGGAAACATATCCCGGGAGGGACATGCTACCAGATGCCTACCGAAGGGAGGACTTACGAGTACGCATGTGGCCGCATAGGGACTACACATGGAGATCACTGAAGGGCCAACTGCAGGTGGCTAGACTTTTAACTCCAGGGGTGGCAGATGGCTTGCCGAGGGAAGACACCTGCTCAGAGAGCAAAGGCTCAAAGGGAGGCCTTTGCAGAGCACTTTAAACTACTGCGAGGTCCCAAGAGGTACGAGGGGAGGACGAGGCGGATTTAACCTCCTCGCTCCCTCAGGAACCTGATGACCAGGTCGTGCTTCCCGATGGATCTTCCATCTACTGCGTCATGAGACGTGGCAATGGCCGCGAAGTAAACCTTAAGGGTGGAGGGCGACAGCCTACGCTCCAACCTTTCTTGCAGGAAAGAAAGCACGACACCGATTGAGATATCTCCGGGTCTCTCGCTGGAAGAGCACCAGCTGATGAAGAGGTTCCACTTTAACGCGTAGAGGTGTCTAGTGGACAACGCTCTGGCGGAAGTGATGGTTGCCGCCACCGCAGGTGGCAGCGAACTCAAACCTGCCTCGTAGGTGCCACAGAGTGCCCCGTCTCTGAGTGAGTAGGTCTTGCCTCAGAGGAATAGGCCAAGGAGGTGCTGTCGCGAGGAGCATGAGTTCGGAGAACCACGTCTTGGTGGGCCAATAAGGGGCTACCAGCAAGACCTGCTCCTCGTCCTCCTCCTGATCTTGCACAACACCCGTGCAAGGAGGCTCACTGGGGGAAATGCATACTTGCGTGGGCCCGCGGCCAGCTGTGCGCCAGCGCATCTGTGCCAAGTGTGCCCTCGGACAGGGAATAAAACTGGACACAGTGGGATGAGTCCTGGGAGGCGAACAGGTCTATCTGTGCCTCCCCAAACTGGTCCCAGATCAGCTGGACCATCTGGGGATGGAGTCGCCATTCGCCGGAGATAGGGCGGACCCGTGACAGCTTGTCGGCCGCCAGGTTCCGGTCTCCTGGAATGTACACTGCACGAAGGGACCTCAGGTGCTTCTGACTCCATAGCAGGAGGTGGCGAGCAAGCTGTGACATCCGACGTGAGCGGTAGACCACCCTGGTGGTTGATATACGTTACTGTAGCGGTGTTGTCTGAACGGACAAGTACCCTTGAGCAGTGTTGACCCCAATGTTGACCCTTGAGCAGTGCTCGAAAGCGGTGCAGGGCCAGGCGTACTGCCAGCAGCTCGAGGCAATTGATGTGCATGAGGCGCTGGGGTCCTGTCCAGGAATCCGTGGAGACAACGAGATGCCTGGAAACTCGCTGAAGCGGGACACCCGCTCGCGAAAGCTGAGGTTCGACCACGGGAAGAAGGTTTGGCGGCACGCTGGAGTCACTGGACTCGAATTCGCGAAGCCACAGCTGAAGCGGTCTCATATGAAGCAGTCCGAGACAAGTCAGCAGTGAGTGCGCGCGCTCGTCTGTGAGCTGCGCGGACATGGCGACCGAGCTCTATCTCCATTCCGAGAAAAGAGACCAGGTCTCTGTGTTCGCAAACCTGTTCTCGAGAGTGTACCAGTATTAGCCAATCGTCGAGATAGTTCAGGATGCGAACCCTGTGTTCGCGAAGGGGAACAAGGGCTGCCTCGACAATCTTCGTGAAGACGCGAGGGTGACAGAGCTAACGGAGAACGAAGAAACGGTCTGTGTCAAGGCAAAATGGAGACATGAAAGTACGCGTCCTTCAGGTCGATTGCTGCAAACCAATCCTGAGGCCGGACGCATTCAAAAATGCGTTTGGCTGTGAGCATTTTGAATGACATACGATGGAGAGTACGGTTCAAAATGCGTAGATCAAGGATCGGTCGTAACCCACCGGTCTCCTGGGGACAATGAAGTAGGGGTTGTAAAACCCGGACCTCATCTCGGCTGGAGATTGCACCCTTCGCCAGCAGGGTCGCAATCTCCGCTCTCATGATCGGGGCATTGCCACCGACCACCGTGGAGCGAATTCCCCTGAAACGGGGAGGAGACCGTGCAAACTGAATCGCGTAGCCGAATCTGATCGTTCTGATGACCGAACGGGACAGCCCGGGTAGCTCTAACCAAGCTCCCAGGAATTGAACCAATGGGGTCATGCGAACCACAGACGTCCCCTGGAGGGGCAATGAGACGGGGAGACCGGCATGCGTCCGGGAGTTACCCCGTGCGGATGCACATTCAAACCCGGTTCCCTGACAGAAGAGACCAGGGAAGGACCAGCGTTCCACGGGGGTCTGTTCTGTCGGGGATCTGGCGATAGAGGGGAGGGGAGCGGCGAGGAACAATGCACGCTCCCTTCCGCACCCTCAGAGACAGAGAGGAATGAGAGGGTCGACGTGCCGGGACGTCGAGCGCACTCATTGCTGTCTGTGTGCTCAAAGATGATATCGAGCCTTTCCTTTAACCAACTCAGGGTGCTGCCCACCCGTGGGTGAGCAGCGGGGAGCTGAGAACAAAAGATTCTCCCCGGCCCTCCACCGGGGAAGGAGGGGGCCTGCTACCACCTCCTGGGAAACATCTCGATGTCATCACTGAGCAGCCCGTCTCAGGAATGCCGCTTTGCCTGCCATTCTCCGTCACTCCTGACGTAACTCGGAGTGACTACGAAAGGGAACTAAGCGTGAGACATGGAAGATGATTGAGGTCTAAGATGCTTTGTGAATTACTCTTAGTGAAAAAAAATAGGAGTCCTAAAGTTAGGAGTGACACGCCCATTATTTTTAGGAGTTGCTTCTAAATTCTGCCAGTTAGGAGCTACTTTTAGCATTGAAATTCTTTGTGAATACGGCCCCAGGTAAGCCAAGTATTATGGGGACAAAACAATGGCAATATCCAAAATCCTTGTCCTTTTGGGGAAATTTTTTTAGTACCCATGAGGAAAACAGCTATTTTTTAAAATCATACTATGTGATATTTTTATTGACAATTTAAAAATGCAGTTGTCAGGGTATAATGTATTTAATAATATACAGCTTATACTGTATAAAAATTATGTCTATGGAAACTTCCCATAAAACATAAAAACACAACGTGTGTGTGTGTGTGTACTGTGGAGGCAGTTGGTCTGGTTCGCGTTGAATTTTTTCACACATCAACTATCTCAAATACATTCACCACACCTTCTCATACACACAATACAGTCCATCTTCTGCAACTGTCAGGCACAGGCAGCATGAGACAACAAATGTGCTTTGCAGAGCGTTAAAATCATAGAAGCTGCAAGTCACAAGTGATATGCAGCTGACTTTAGAGGTGTTTATGGTTTTAGGTCTAATTGTGGGTGCAAGTTTCATATTTTGTCCCATGCCTTTTTTGTCATTAAATCCAAGTTACCAAGTTCGCTCTAAGTAACTGATGTCCATAATTCCAAGTTTATGATTGATTCCATCCATCCATCCATCCACAAAATACAAGAAAGTAGAATGCAATGGGAATGGATTTACAAATAGATTTATAAAATATGGTTTATGCAAAATAGAGAATTAGGCTACCCATTACGATAATGATCTGCTGCTCATTGTTCTGTACTGCAGGGGTTCTCAACTCCAGTCGTCGCAACCCACTGCTCTGCCACCCACTGCTTGCGAGGACTGGAGTTGAGAACCCCTGCTGTACTGCTCAGACCATCTCTTGGTCTATCTATCTATCTGTACTCCTCGCTGAACAGATCAGAGGTGAGCCAAGCTTTAGAGAAACATTTCTTCCGCCAAGTAATACTGTGTATCTGTCACAGTCTCCGTCTGCACCTGTCTGTCTTGTCATCTGCACTACACTTCCCAGTCTCCACTCCTGAAGAGACCCAATTGTCACGTTCCCTCTTCAGTCTAGGGGAAAGAGGGACTAACAATAAATTAAAGATGTAAAAATAATAAATGTGAGAAATCTCCTTTTCCTCTATCCCAGCTCTATCTGTATTTCACTTTTATATTTAACAGATTTACACAACACCCTTTGAGTTTTACTTCATCATAAAAATTGAGAGAAAAGATAAAATAGTTTTTAGTTTCTTTTATTGAGCCAACAAAGGCTTGCTCAATATATTTTCAAAATAAGCAAGGATCAGTAAACAGACAAACAAGTTTTAAGTAATAACCAAATGTCAGGAGAGGGCCAGCCCAAACATAAACAAACAAAACAGGGACTTTCTAAAGTTTAAACCCAATTAACTTACCTAACAAAAAGAAAATGAAATCAAAGACAATTATCTTACCTCTCTCCCCTGACTAATAAAGAATAAACAGGAGAAAAGTTCAGGAGTAGATACTCCAAACAAAATGGCACCCGTCTCCCTACACGAAGTTGAACAACTTAAACTCACACAGTTTAAAGAGCTCGTGGTACTCAAAACACAAATCACACAGATCTCACAGATAAGGTTTCACAAGTCACACTACAATGTCTGGGATAGCCGAAGAGGGATTCCTCCTGAACACTGCGTCTTTGGTGCTTTATACCCACTCCTGTTAATCAGCAGCAGCTGCAGGTGATTTGGGCTGCTGCATGACAGAGAGAGAGAGAGAGAGAGAGAAACACAAAAGGAGGGAAGAAACATCGGCAGTACACAAACTCTAAATATTACGTCATGGGACGTAACACCCTCATTAATAAGTTTATAAATAACAAGTTATTTATAATAAACAGTCACCAATTCACTTTCATGATCTAAAAGTAAACAGCATTCACATATTATACAAAATCATAAATAAAACTATTTATGACCTAGATAATGCATCCGCAACAACGTTTTCAGAGCCTTTTTTGTAACGGACATCAAGATTAAATTCTTGGACGGCAAGAGACCACCGCATAAGCCGCTGATTCACATGAGACATGCGCTCAAGAAAAATGAAGGGGTTATGATCGGTGTACACGACAATTGGAGCAACACCACCACCCAAATACACCTCAAAGTGCTGTAGTGCCATCAACATTGCTAGTGCCTCCTTCTCAATAACACTATAGTTCTGCTGACACCTTGAGAACTTTTTAGAGAAGTAGGAAACTGGATGCTCTACACAAAAATGATCCTCCTGCAACAGGACTGCACCAGCTCTGTAGCCTGAGGCATCAACTTCTAACTTTAAAGGGGGCATCGAATTCAGGGGCTTTGAGTATTGGGGCACTACAGAGCAGGTCTTTTGCTTGCATTGAAAGCATACTCACAACTGGGTGTCCAGACAAACCTTTTTGTTGTGCTTAATAGATCAGTTAGTGGCGAGACAACAGTGGAAAAGTTTGGCAGAAAGCACGGTAGTATCCACAAATTCCAAGGAACCTGCGCAGTTCACGTTTGTTAGAAGGGATCTTGTATTCAAGGATGGCTACAGCTTTGGCTTTGACAGGCTTCACCATTCCCTGTTCCCACTTGTTTCCCCAAATAGCAGATCATTCCCTTTGCGAACTCGCACTTGGCAAGGTTCAAGGTCAACGAGGCATTAGCCAAAGCGCTGAAAAACATTCTCAAGGGTGGATAGATGTTCTGTCCAGGTATGTGAGTGGAGCAACCACGTCATCCAAGTAGACCTCACAGTTTTCCACACCAGCCAACACACTATTCATCAAACGCTGGAATGTGGCAGGAGCGTTTCGCATCCCAAAAGCTAAGACAGAATATTGTAGAAAACTGTCTGGGGTGACAAAAGCTGATATTTCTGATGCCGCGGAGTCAAAGGCACCTGCCAGTATCCTTTCAGGAGGTCTAGCTTTGTTACAAACTCTGGCGTTGCCCACCCTGTCCACACAATCTTCCATTCTAGGAAGCGGGAAGGAATCAGCTTTGGTGACGTTGTCAACTTTGCGGAAGTCGGTGCAGAAGCGATAGGTGGAATCAGGCTTTGGTACCAGTAAGCAGGGCGAACTCCAGGGACTCTGACTCGGCACAGCAAATCCATTTTGCAGCATATACTCCACTTCAGCCTTCATTATGTTACGCTTTTGGGATTGACCCAATAAGAATGCTGTTTGATGGGGGACACATTTCCAACATCAATGTCATGGGAACACGTTGCAGTTTTTCCAGGCACATCTGAGAATAAACTTGGGAACTTATGCAGCAAATTAGCCAGTTCTTCAGCCTGACTTGCACCAAGATGAACAAGATAACTCTCAAGGTCATTTAGAATGGCAGAGTTCTGTAAACGTGTGGAGGAAACTTGACCTTCTTATTACACAATCCATCATCTTCCATGGCATAGCTGGTAACCATAGCAACAGTGGAGGTTGGCACACTTGCTGTCTCACACTTTGCTTCCACTGTGAGTTTGTCACTCTTTGTCTCACTTTTGCTTTGTACATAGCTTTTTAGCATGTTGATGTGGCACAAACGACTTTTACATCTACGGTCAGGAGTGTCAATGATGTAATTTGTGTCACTCACTTTCTTCTCTTGACAACGTAGGGACCAGCAAACTTCGCCTGGAACACAGAACCAGGAATGGGTAGCAAAGCTAGAACCAAATCACCAGGCTGGAAAGATCTGCTAACAGACTTCTGGTCAAAGCGTGCTTTCATCTTGCCTTGTGCGGTTTCAAGGTGTTTTGCTGCCACTCCACGAGCGCTCTGAAGTCTCTGATGAAGAGACTGGACATAGTCAGGGATAGTCACAGGGGTTGAATGTTCAGTCAACAGTTGTTCACTCAACAACTTCAATGGTCCTCGCACCACATGACCGAAGACAAGCTCTGCTGGGCTATATCCTAGAGACTCTTGTACTGTCTCTCTCACAGCAAACAGAAGAAAGGGGAGACCCTCGTCCAAATCTTTTCCTGTCTCAACACAATAACTGCGCAGCATCGTTTTAAGAGTTTGATGAAACCTCTCAGATCGCACCTTGTGACTCTGGGTGGTAGGCACTGGATAACTGATGATTTATGTCAAGCCCCTTCAGAATCTGTTCAAATATTCTTGACGTAAAATTTGTGCCACGGTCTGTCTGGATTACTTTTGGTAGACCAAAAGTGGAACAGAACTTGACCAGCTCTTTCACAACTGCTTTGGCTTTCAGGTTGCGTAATGGGACTGCTTCGGGAAAATGTGTTGCAGCACACATGATAGTCAACATATACTGATGTCCCGCCTTGGACTTAGGCAATGGGCCCACACAATCGATGATCAGTCGTTCAAAGGGCTCACACATCACAGGGATTGGCGTAAGAGGAGCAACAGGAACTTGTTGGTTTGGTTTTCCCGTCAGTTGGCAAACTTTACAAGCTTTGCAAAAGGCAGACACAGCAGATTTTATACCAGGCCAGTAAACGTATCTGGAAATTCGATAGCATGTCTTCGTCACTCCCAGATGACTGGACATTACGTGTTCATGAGCCAGCTTCAACACATGCTGGCGATATCCAGAAGGCAACACAATTTGCTGGACCAGCTGACAGTTCTCATCATCTTCATCTGGTTTCCATCTGCGCATCAGTAGTCCTTGATCCCAGAAATACATAACCCCAGAATTAGGCTCTTGCCCAAGATCTGCAGCTTTAACACACTTAGCCAGCGTTGAGTCTTCTCTCTGAGCAGCGATCAAATGTTCTCGACTCACTTTTAAGGGGGTTTTTGACTCTGAACTAGGATCAGGCGAAAGCTCAGGCACTGGGATCAGCGAATACTCACATGGGGTAGTGTCAGGGACCAGAAAGGAATCAGCGAGATCCACCACTTCCTTAAATTTCTGTGCCTGTGCACGGGTCACTGCTGCATGCTGGAAATGCTGAAGGATACAAGGTAGATAGGTTAGACTGCTCCTTTACACTTGGGGTATGTGTCACAATTGGAGAAGGAAAAACTTCGCCACCTGCTAAATCATTCCCTATAATTAAGTCTACACCTTCTACAGGTAACTGTCTGCGGACACCCAGCTTAAAAGCTCCACTTACAAGACCTGACTTTAAGTGAACCGTATGCAAAGGTACATTAGCACAGCACATCTCAATACCACGTACCAACACATCATGTCCTGTGTACGTCTCAGCAGAAAATGGAAAGCTACGCTCAAGAATGAAGGACTGTGCAGCTCTAGTGTCTCGAAGCATGACTACTGGCTTAAACTCAGCATCAGGAGATACAGAAACCATGCCCTCTTGAAGAAATGGTTGGTAACTTTCTACATCAGTTGGACTTAATTTTGGTAAGGACTGAGCAAGTGCTACACTCTTCGTTTTCGAACCCTTCTGTTTCCACTGGTGACAGTCCGCAATCAAGTGTTCAGGGCTTAGACAGTAAAAACACTCCCGTCTCTCACTACTTGTAGGTTTAAATTTACGAGCACTCTTTGGAAAATTTTCTACTCTAGCAGGGCGTACTACATGAGGTATGACATTTAAGGAATCGCCTGATTTCGGTGTGGCAAATTTTGGCTGCCGTGCTGCAGTAAAAACAGTGCGATGCGTCAATACAAATTCGTCAGCCAAAACAGCAGCGTTAGACAAGCAAGCGACTTTTTGTTCGTTCAAATGAACCACCACATTCTCTGGCACACAATTCTTAAAGTCTTCTAGCATGATCAACTCTTGCAACTGTTCCAGAGTCGTAATCTTGCTAGAGAGACACCACTTATCAAAAGGATTTTTTTCTCCCTTGCAAACTCTACGTAAGACTGTCTGGCTGTTTTCACATGGCGCCGAAA
Source organism: Hybognathus amarus (assembly GCA_030378365.1). Classification (NCBI taxonomy): domain Eukaryota; kingdom Metazoa; phylum Chordata; class Actinopteri; order Cypriniformes; family Leuciscidae; genus Hybognathus; species Hybognathus amarus. The sequence continues at coordinate 158,432 of JAQIUQ010000081.1, forward strand.
TTTTTGCCGGTACGCTTCAGGTACAAGCTCAGAACGCGCGTAAAACCGCTGCCTTAATTATGTCATAGTCAAGAGAAGATTCAGTTGGTAGAGCAGAACAGACCTCCTGCGCTTTTCCAGTGAGACTACACTGCAACAAGAGAGCCCACATCTCCTTTGGCCATGCTAACTTTCCTGCGACTCGCTCGAACGTCACAAAGTAGGAATCTACTTCTGCCTCCCTGAACGGTGGTACTAGCTTAATATATCTACTGGGGTCAAAAGGAACAGCAGGAGACACATTGCTGTGCCCGTCAGACAAAGGACTAGTTGGCGGCAATGTAGGAGAGGAAATTCCGGTTTGCGGAAACTGAATTGGTTGTACAGCAGTACGCTGTGCTTCTAAAGCCATTTTTTGCAACCTAATATCCCGATCAGCCTCTGCTTCAATGGTTCTCAACCTAATCATCTGAGCTTCACACTCCTGCTTCTTTATCTCCAAATCTAACTCCTTTAACCTCACTGCTAACCTAGGGTCTTGAAAAGCCATAGAGTCAGTGTCAGGTGGACCTACGCTATCCACCCCTTTACCTTCTACTGCCCCAAATTGCTCTTCCTCCTTACCCTTGTCGCTTTGACTCGCCAAAATTCCATCATCTACCAATTTGGCATACAATGTTTTTTTAATGACTTGTTTGGTAGCTTCTTTGACAATGAGGACATTAAAAAACTCTGCTATCTGAATAAGCTCTTTCTTCTTACAGCGGTCAAAGACCTCAAAAGTCGGTGCAAGGGTAAATGAGACTAGATCAAATTCCATCTTTTAATCCCTCACTACACTCTCCTCTTTCACCCAAAGAAAACAGCCAGCAATCAAGAATAAAGTAGTACTCAACAAAGTAGAGTTGTTTGCAAACGAGTAATGAATCCTCAAAATTAGCAATAGGCTTAGTGAGTTAATTGTCAAAAGACAAAACTACCTATTGTTAAAAAGGAATTAACAATATTACACAGAACGACGCAAAGGACGAGCCCCAATTGTTCAGCTCCCGCAATCATCCACCTGTTGATCGTCATGTTCATCTGCATCACCTGTTTTCACCTCATTATGTTTGATTCCTCCGTGTATTTAGTTCGCTCTGTTTCAGTTATTCATTGTCGGTCGATGTTCATGTTACCCTGAGTTCTGTGAGTGTTTCTGTCCGTCTTCTGTACCTGTACCTGTTTTGAGTCTTCAGTAAAGTAATTGGAGCATTTGCCTCTTTCGGTTCTTCTTCTTCTGCACTCCACAACAAACCATGACAGTATCTGTTCACACAGTGTGTTTTTTTTTTTGTTTTTTGTTTTTTTGCGTTTCACAACTCTTTTTTTGTGTCTTGTACTGTGAAGAGGATGCTGGGAAGTGTAGTGAAGATGATGAAGACAGAATGGTGCAGATGAAGACTGTGACAGAGATGCTCCCTTTACAAAGGCACAACCTCTCGCCATAGAGCATCAATGGGGTGGAGTGGGGGGATGGAGGGTGGAGCAGGCTGAGGGCATGACCCAGGGTGGAGCAGGACGTGGACGTGGCGGAGCAGGCTGAGGGCGTGGCCAGGGCGGAGGAGAGGCGTGGATGTGGCGGAGCAGGCTGAGGGCATGACCAGGGTGAAGCAGGACATGGACGTGGTGGGAGCAGGCTGAGGGCGTGACCAGGGCGGAGCAGGACGTGGCAGAGCGGGCTGAGGGTGTGGCCAGGGCAGAGCAGGACAGTGGAGGAGCAGGCTGAGGGTGTGACCAGGGCGGATCAGGCTGAGGGCGCGTAGCCAGGGCGGATCAGGCTGAGGGCGTGGCCAGGATGGTGAAGACCCCTCAGGCGGCCACGGCGGTGAAGACCCCTCAGGCGGCCACGGCGGTGAAGACCCTTCAGGCGGCCGCAGCGGGCGACATTGGGCCCCCCCAAAAAATATTTGGGGTGAATCCCCAGATTAGGGGCAGACGGGGTACAAACAGCCTCTGGCGGGCCTGTGCTCGCGCGGGACAAGGCTCTGGCTTGGTGGTCTTGGCGGGGACGAGGCTCTGGCTTGGCGGTCTCGGCGGGACGAGGCTCTGGCTTGGCGGCTCTTGGCAGGACGAGGCTCTGGCTTGGCGTTCTCGGTGGGACGAGGCTCTGGCTTGACGGTCTCGGGCTAGATGGGAAATGTGTTGGAAATGTGTCCTGGAAATGTGTTAAGGGGTGCTGGCAGACTCCATCGAGGCCGATGCAAGTCTGTCATCGTCAGGACCGGTCCCTGGGAGGCATGCCCAGACTCGCTGAGGCTGGCGAAGTAGAATATACTCAGCGAGTGGTCAGAATAGTGAGTGAGGCACGCCAACTCCAGAAAACCTTGTTGTGGGATTCCAGGGAACGGTTTTCCTGTTCAAGGCAGAGGAGAGCCACAGCGGGAATGTTCATATTTAGTTTTGGGTCGGTCCGGTTCGTTCTGTCACGGTTGTCGTGCAGGCAGATGAAAAGGCAGAGTCCAGATTCCAAATAGATATAACTTTACTTATAATATAACTAGCACGGCTACAGGCAGGCAAAAGCAAAACACATTGTAACATATACAACGGACGACAAGGACAGACTGAACAGAAGCAAACTAAATACAAGCATGAATCGAACATAACAAGGTAAAGACAGGTGACACAGATGATGAAAACGATGAACAGGTGGATGATTGAGGCAGTGAGTTCAGGTGTGGAGACAAGAGGATGCTGGGAAGTGTAGTGAAGATGACGAAGACAGAATGGTGCAGACGAAGACTGACAATCACAACTTTTGTGAACACAGATACAAACTAGATGCTATTACAAACATTATTGATTTAATTACATAAGTTAGGTATAATGCAAGTGTATTTTCTAATGTGGTAACTGTAGCCTGTATTACTTTAATTATTTTAGCAACAAGTGTGATTTGAAACATGTATAGTGCACTTTTGCATGTACGTATAGTGCACAAATAGTGCACTTTTGATGATCTGTTGAGATATTAGCATTAACTGTCATAACTGTCTTAAATTCTTCACTTTCAAATGTTAAAATCTTCAATCTTTTATTTTGGAGGAGTACTGATGAAATACTGTAAAGATCTCCAAAGAAATGTTGAAAATTATGCGAATGTGTAAATAAAGTGAACCTAGTGCCCAATGTGGCCCACAATGCATGACTCACATTTTTACAATGCACTGCAATGCTCATGTGGAATATTCTGTTTTGATGCATATAAACAACATAATTGATTTTTTTTAAACATTTAATAAAATCGGCCTATATATATTAGGGCCCTGTTTTATTGTAAATAAAAGAACTATTCTTATATATATATATATATATATATATATATATATATATACATATATATATATATATATATATATATATATATATATATATATATATATATATACATATGTATATATATATATATATATATATACATGTATATATATATATATATATATATACAGTATACTGTATATACAGTTGCATATGTCAATTAGTGATGCCGGCAACGCTTTACTCTAATCTGAACACTTTTTTCAGTAACAAGTAATCTAATGCATTACTATATCCAAACCAGTAATCAGATTACTTATCCAATTTACTGTGCGTTTCTATTTTTGTCATTTTCCTTAGTAGAAATGTCTGACATGCAATATGAAACAGAAATGTGTGTGAGAAGGCAAAATCACGAACACACCCCCTTCCCTTCCTGTCCAGATCTAATGCTACCACATCTTTAAATTACTATAGTATTATTTTAAGTTAACATTATAAAATGCGTAGACCTACACCAAAAACTAGTTGAGGATAAATTATTTAAAAATGGGCAACAATTCCATTGTGGACGTGACATATCTGAGGTAAAAAAAAACTTGAAATGTAAATTCTCAGAAAATGCATTTAATACCAGTAGGCCTATATTGAAGCGTCTTATCCATACCCCCTTTAGACATTTGAAAAATATCAGTCTACATGCATTTTATATTTAAGGGAAAACACATCCGTTACGAATGTGATACAAAGAAAACTTTCACTTTTAGGTGGCAAAAGTACAAAAAGTAATACTACCCACTGGAAAGAAGGGTTGGCTCATCTCCACAGAACATAAAATATTAATTTTGTCTTATTTTTCGTGTACGTATTTATGGGGATAAATAATGTTATGTGACAGTTCCCCGTTACGGACTTGACCACTCTGAAAGCGCCTCTGAAAGACTGCTTTAAAACTTTCACATCAAACATAAAGCATAAAGCCTTTCAATAAGGTGAATTTCGCTTTTGTATTAATTGTATCTTAAATTTAAATAAATAATAAACAATTAAATAAAAATAAACTAGCTTTTAACTCACAATCATCTTATAACAATTATTAAATTATATGTATTCTATCAATGTATATTCTAGATTTCCCCACATTCTCACCTACAAAACAGGATGCAGTCCCAACATTCTCAGAATACATTACTGGTCATCCACCCTAAATCATTTCTTTGGTAGGAGTCAGTGATACAACAGTTATAGTATCTCCTTTTCCATGAAGTGTGTTTGTAGCAGACATCATTGTGCACCATGATCTTCTACCACCATCACTGTACATTCTTCGGCATCATCAGTTTCTTCAGCCTCTTCTCTTGAGGATGACACATCATCATCTCCCTGTCCTGCTCCTTGTTCATGTTCCAACTCCGGTACTTCATCATTCATCATCACTGTGTCTTCTGAATCAAGTTCTGGGGGTTTTGACTGTTGACCATTTCTGGTGCTCCGACTCTCCCTGTCGACTGGCACTCCAACCAGGCATTTCCAATCATCCTCACCATCTGAACTGTCACAGAATGTTTGATTTTGCTGTGTCAATGTTTTTTCTTTTTTTCCTCTTTTCTTGTTTTCTTTTCCAGGTCTTCCCGGTAAGTTTCTCTCTCTACAGGTAAGTAGTCACATGGCAACAGTACGTTTCTGTGTAGTATTCTTGTTTTTCCTTTTCCCTGCTCAGGACGAACTTCATAAACTGGGCTATCCTGGTACTTCTTCTCGGTGACAACATAAGCTTGTTCTTCCCAAAATGATCGAAGCTTCCCCACTGTCCACCTTTTTCCTTGAAGTTCCGAACCAGTACTCTGTTCCCAGGGTCAGTTCAGCTCCGTGTACTTTCCTATCATACAAAGCTTTACCTCTTTCTTTCTCTTTGTGTGACACAATTGAGGCTAACTTGTACGCTTCTGTCATTCTCTTCCTCCAGTTCTCGGCATAGTCCTGGTAAGAGGAGCTTTGATCCTTTGCTGGTACACCGAACATGATGTCAATGGGCAGTCTGGGTGTACGGCCGAACAAGAGATAATAGGGAGCAAACCCTGTCGCCTCACTTTTCGTACAGTTGTATGCATTCACCACTTTTGCAAGTGATGTCTTCCAGTCGGCTTTGGCGGTTTCTGGTAAGGTCCTCAGCAATGCTAGCAGAGTCCGATTAAACCGCTCAAATTGACCGTTTCCCTGTGGGTGATACGGTGTCGTATGCAAGCCTTGCACACCACTGTACTCTTGCAGCTTTGAAAACAGCTTGTTATCAAACTCTCTGCCTTGGTCGTGATGCAGTTTTGTCGGGAACCCAAACTTCAAAACAAAGTCCCCAAACACCTTCTCAGCCGCTGTCTTGGCACTCTTGTTTCTGCATGCATACGCCTGTGCGAAGCGCTGTAAAGTGGTCCATCACAACTAAAATGTATTCATAACCTCCCTTACACTTTTCGAGCTGCAGAAAATCAATAGAGACCAGCTCAAATGGGTAAGTGGTGGTGATGTTTATCAGAGGAGCTCGGGTCACTTTATTTGGATGTTTGCTTCTCAAGCAACTACAAACACGTGTGACATTCGCCTTATTCACTTGGCGGCCATTTTGAAAACGGAACCCCGCTGAGGGGTACACTCACCCAGAAGGATGCATGCGACGCAGCAGCACCAGCAATGAAAACTCGCAGTGTGGACTACCAATCTTTCCTGTCTGCCCGAATTAACGATGCAAAATGTGAAGCAAAGTGCCAGTGACTGAAACATCCCCCGGGCTGTGTTAATTAAGGGATACAGTACCTGGATCGGAGGTTTTATCCACGACATTGAACGTAAGAATGGACGCCAATTTACCAGTTTCTGCGAGCTTGTAGCAGCTAGAGGTAACGTTTAGTAATCTAAGCTGTAATATGGAGTTGTTGACTGTGTAAGTTACTACGTTATAATATTATAATTACTTTATAATAATAATTATTATTAATTATTAATAAAAAATAATCATTTAATGATATTAAATTATAAAGTTATGAAGGAAATCATCCATGTGTAATACAATTGTACTTTATTGTTTAGATAGATACACATCCAGTAGTTTATACACACACACATACATGTAAAACAATCAAATCACTCACAGGTATGTAAAAGGAAAGAGCATGAGAAGTGATTTTAAGGTCTGACAGGGACTGATCCTGTTACACACTGACAATGATAAGGTGCTATGGTGACAATACAAGTTCACATATTTATGATATTCATAAAGAATAAAAATAATGATGGTTATGGATTTTTATAGATTCTAATCTAACATAATACACAGTCAACAACTCCATATTACAGCTTAGATTACAAACGTTACCTCTAGCTGCTACAAGCTCGCAGAAACTGGTAAATTGGCGTCCATTCTTACGTTCAATGTCGTGGATAAAACCTCCGATCCAGGTACTGTATCCCTTAATTAACACAGCCCGGGGGATGTTTCAGTCACTGGCACTTTGCTTCACATTTTGCATCGTTAATTCGGGCAGACAGGAAAGATTGGTGGTCCACACTGCGAGTTTTCATTGCTGGTGCTGCTGCGTCGCATGCATCCTTCTGGGTGAGTGTACCCCTCAGCGGGGTTCCGTTTTCAAAATGGCCGCCAAGTGAATAAGGCGAATAGTGTTCCACTTCCTTTTGCATATGGGGCCAATAGAACTGATCTCTGATTGAATTCAGCACCCTTTCTGCTCCAGGTGGCCCATGTCTTGATGCAACTCCTTATAGACAAGATCATGGTATCTCCTCTGCAATACCAACTGATGACGAGTCGCTTGTTTTCCGAAACAAAAGACCATGTTTATCCAGGTATAGTTTTGCCCGCTCCCTCATCAGTCCCCGAGCCTCTTTACCCTTACTTCTGTTCATAGGCTGCGGTTTTAATTTGAGGTATGCTAAAGCTTCTTCCAATTTCAGGGTCTTCCTCTTGGGCTTTTCTCAATACATTCTTGGGGATTCTTGCCACTGAAGTGAACAGCTCCTTCTCCTGTTCTGCCGACAACGCAGTTTCAATTGTAAGTGGACACAACCACGGCCCTCTCTGCTGATTCTGTACTACCGCTGACTGAGATAAGCTGACCATGACTTCAGGGTTCACTTCTTCTGAACAGGTTTCCATGTACCATTCCATTTGCAGCGGCATACGCGACAAGCCATCCGCGTCCCCATTTGACTTTCCTGGGCGGTATTTGATGGTAAATCGAAAGTCAGCAAGTTCCGAAGCAGAGTCAGAAGATGGTAGTTTTTCTCAGGAGGGGTTAGGGTTCTTGATCCGTACGCTATAACCACTAACTTGCCTCTTTGCCTTTGATAAAGCACCGCACCAAGGCCTTCCTGTGAAGCGTTGCAATGGAGTACAAAAGGTTCATCCAGATCGGGATATCCCAGCACTGGTGGGTTAGATAAATAATCGATTAACTCACAGAGGACCTTTTGATGTTCAACTGTCCACGTGACTGGATGTGATGACGCAAGCTGTCCTTGGCCATGTTTCCCTTTTCCTTTCGCTTCATCTGTACTTTCCCTGTTGGTGTATTTTTTTCGGCGAGCAGCAGATAAAGAGGTGCGGCTTTGCGAGAAAAGTTTTCAATGTAGGACCGGTAGTAGGAGAGGAATCCTAACAACTTTCTCACCTCACCAACTGTCTTAGGGGTCCTTTCTTTCAGTGCTTGGACAGGAGCAACGTCGGCCGGGTCCATCGATGTACCCATCTTTTGTCACCAGCCTCCCTAGGAATCGTACCTGATTTCGGAACACTTCACATTTTCGAGGTGTTAGTTTGACACCATGATTTTGATAGCACTGCAGCACTTTTCTAATGTCCTGGAGATGATCATCAAATGTTTTAGAATGAACTAAGTTATCATCCAAATATGGTTGACATACCTCATCACACAATTCTCTCAGGCACTCCTCCATGCTCCTTTGGAATTCAGCAGGTGCATTTGACAATCCGAAAGGGACCCTCACCCATTCATATAGTCCCCACGGTGTAATAAACGCAGTGAGAGGTCGGCTGGATTCCTCTACAAAACCCTGGTGATAGGCTTTGCCTTGATCAAGGACTGAAAACCAGGTGTTGCCAGCCAAGCTGTCGAGCATGTCCTGTATGCGGGGAATGGGGTGTCTATCTGGAATGGATTTCTTGTTTAACTCCCGATAGTCACAGCAGAGTCGGAGAGTTCTGTCTTTCTTAAGCACACAGACTACAGGTGAAGAATATGGTGACTTAGATTTAGTAATCCACCCCTTATTTAGCAGATCCTCCAGGTATTCTTTAACCTCTCTGCGGAGTGGCTTTGGGACAGACATGTATGTTTGCTTCACGAATGTGGTATCATGGAGACGGATTTTTAGCTGGAGAGATGGAATACACCCTACATCACTGTCATCACAAGCAAAAGCACCACTCTCCTCCCTTAAAAGCTGCTTCACTTTCTGCTGCTCTTCAGGTTTTAAGTGATCAACGCATACAGGGGGTCCCATAAGTTCTCTTCTTGAACCGCTGAGCGTTGGTTTTGCGTTCTCTACAGATTGGCTGACTTGATCACTGTCTTTTTGGAGCAGGCTTTGGCTGGTGTGTGCAACAGTCGCACATGCAATCTCTTTCTGAGCGGTCACCGGTCTCACCTCAGCAGGGTAGATGGCTTTTACTCGCTGGATATGGCCCAGAACTGCCCGTGGAGGGAGGTCAATGTCATGAATGGTATCATTGATCACAGGAATACCGAGGCGTGAACAGGTCCCTCTCTTAAGGCGAACAATGTTTTCCTCCACCCTCAATCCATCTGGCCACTTCGCACACTTATCCGGTACAAAAAGAGCATCTTGATCAGATAACAAAGGGCATGTTTTAATGCAACATTTGACAGTTCTAGCCTGTTGGGCAGGAATTTTTGTTACTGACCTTCCTACTTTCACTACTCCATCACTGAACCCTTCGTCTTGGCTTCTCACTAAGTTCAGCAAAACCTCTGCTTTCTTGCCGTCACAGGACAGTGCAGTACTCATGGCTTTGGTCTTTACATTGGTAGGTCGCTCTACACCACTGTTCAACAGGTACTCAATGACATTGAAACCAATTATGGGCTCCTCTGCCACTTCATCATCACCACATACCAATACCGGCACCTCCAGTTCCAATGGTGTGGTTTTGTCTGTTCCCAGCTTGAATGTCACTTCGACCCAGCTCTCAAACCGGATCACTGTTTGATTCACTGCTCGACCGGTGAGGGTTCCAGGGCCTAGGATCTCTTCAAGGCCACATAGTGTTGTGTGTGGGAGATGTTCTTTCGCCACTTTTCATTAATGAGACAGACTTGTGAGCCGGTATCCCATAGCGCTTTTGTTGCTACACCATCAAAGAAACAGTTCACCATACATTTTCTCCGATCAAATTCAATAACTGTGTATTACGTTTGGTGGACAGCTGATTAGCAGTTATGGATCTGATAGGCTGCAGGTGGCTCTCCTTCCGCTTTGCTGCTTCCTGAGCTTCCAGCTGCTTGATGCTGTCACACAGGAGTTCATGTTGATGTTCTGGCCACAGTGATGATGTAGTGCGAGTTGTTACCACCATAGTGTTAGCTGAGTGTCCTCTTTCTGTTCTTCCTACAGGTGGTCCCCTGCACCCTCTGGATAGATGTCCACTTTGCCCACATTTAAAACAATGGTCACATTGGTCACCTCTGCCCTCATCTTGACATCCCCGGCATCCTGGCTTTCTTCTCTGGGCTGCGTGGAACGGTAATGCTCATCGCTTTTCTCATTTCTCCAAATCTCCTCTTTCAGCTGTTTAACGACCTCATAAAGCTCAGAGTCTTTCTTGTCCAGGACTTGTGGAGTTTTCAAAGCCTTTAATTGTGTGCATGTGGACTGTTCTTTACCTCCAACAGCATAACCCATCCTCTCTTGACTTTGACGTAGTTCTGCTGGAACCTCACTGACTTTAGTTTCTTTGATGTTGGCATTTTTTTTACCTTTGCTGTCGTTCGCACTCAAGACTTGCAGCTTCGTTCATAGCTGTGATGAGAATCTCATCGGTGATTCTAGGATCATCAAGGCAGGTTTTTAGTTGATACTTGATGTGATCGTTTGATAACCCTGTTCCTAATGCGCGCAGGAATCTTCTCTGTATGAGATCAGCGCTGTACGGTTCTTCTCCATCTGGTTCTCGAGCAGCGGCTAAAAGTCTTTCCTTCAACTCAATGGCACGGAATAGGAAGTTTTGTGGTGACTCACGGCTCTCTTGAGTGATGTTTATCAGTCGATGATACAGGTCTGTTGAGCTTTCTTCCTTATAATGGCCTTTCAGAATCGTGCGCAGCTGAGAAAGGGTTAAATCAGTCTTGATCTCCAGCATATCACGCAGGCTCATACCTGGACTCACTGCTCTTATCACCGCATCAATTATTTCAGACTCTCTGTGTCCCTTGTTCACTCCAGCATCAATTTGGTGCATCAAGTTATTGTATGAAAGCTTATCTTTCTGACCCCGTTCTCCAATTTGGCCATTAATCTTAAAATCACGCCGGATAGCTGACTTCAGGAACTGCATGATGATGATGGGAGAACACAGAGGGACTTGACGCATCAGGAACTTTCAAACTCAGACGTTGGATTTTGTTTTTCAGCACATTTGTTGACAACTCAAACTGATGCTGCAATTCTGTGTACTGTCTCTTTAAATGCGCGAGCCTCGCCGAGTTTCTGTCTGCGTCACCACCGCCATCTTGTGCCGCGCGGTCACCGATGGGTGTTATCCCGCGTGAAAACTCTAACAAATTGTTCACATGTTGACATCTATAACACTCTCTATAGCTTCACTTATTAATCTGATCAGCGTGTGCCGTTTGGCTTGTCCCTCCACTGATAGTTTAGCATACACACCCCTTGTGCAGCTGATCGAGCCGCAGCCGGAGCAACGCCGCGCTTAGCTGATCTTGCAGTTGCTCAATGTCCATGCTCAGCGTTCTCGTAGACAACTCACTCAAAACGGCACCGCCGATCCCATCCTCGTCGCCAGTATTTTGTAGCACACTTGAAGGAATGAACAAGCGTGTGAATTGGTTGGGTTATTTTCTTCAGCCAGCATCCTTCGCAACAGCTCCATACAACACAGTACAACATAACTCGACACTTATCATCCCGTCAACTCTCGCGTGAACTAACTTTTTCTTTTCTAGGTTCTTCCTCTGGCTTACTGCCACCCACTGGACGCACCTCACATCGCTGTATACTATGAATGTAAGTGCATATGCTGAATTAACTACCATTATTAATAAAATAACTAAAATGACAAAAACTATTACACGGGGGGGGGTCTAGCTTTTAACTCACAATCATCTTATAACAATTATTAAATTATATATATTCTATCAATGTATATTTCTAGATTTCCCCACACATGCTTGATGTTAAAGTGAGTTAGGGCTATTAAGTGCAATAAGCCATGAAAAAAAGATTTCAATATGTTACTCGCAATCACGCTGACTGATTGAAGCATGAAATGCACACATATTAAGACGCCTCTTTCAGACAGCATGCGTTCATGAATTCTGTTCTCTTTAGCACGTATTGCCCTTGAATATGGAAGGTTTTTTTTCTTTACTTTTTATCTAATAATTCTGACTTTTTCTGAGAGCAAGTTATAAAGTCAGAATTGTGGAATAGCCTATAAACTCATATAAACTCAGTTCTACCAGAAAGACTCGGGAGATATAGTGATGAAACAAGCATGATGTAACAGTCTTGACCTGTCACAATAGTTGTAAGGCTTAGACCTGACACTAGGGGGAGGTAGTGTGCTTATTGATCTAGGATATCAGTAAGGCAATGATAGAAGAAGTTAGAATGGTTTGGAGACAAACAGCATGGTGCTTGTGTACCACTCTTAAGAGTCCAGACTGGGAATCTATGGGATTTTCTGCTCAGTCAATGTAAGGTTTGGTGTTTGTTTATGTTTTATTCAAGGTTATTTTTGGTCTCTGTGGATTCACTTATAGTATGATGATGATTTTTGTCTGTTTGTTTGTAGAAGGACTCTTTAGTCCTTACTGATATTATCCAGGAGAATTGTTCATCAAAAGAACTGTTTAACCTGAGGACACCCTACTGCTACCTCCTCGTTATCTTCTGGGTTGATGGACAATGGGAAACGTCTAGTTGTTCTCATGGTTCATGATGAAATATCGGACTGACTCCAACCATTGCGTTTTCAGACTGTCGTGCTTATAAGTACAGCAGAAAGGACTTTGATGCCCCATCCAGATAAGAACTTTTGTTCTGCTAGATTTGTTCCTTCTATGATGAAATGTTTGGACTCTGGTCTTGATATGTGTGATTTCCTCCCATGTATTCATTGATGAATGTATTGTTTTTTACCTTTTTCTTATGTGAATAATACTCACCCTTGCATCTATTTTGCGTCTTACTCAGTATTTAGAGTAACACAGAGTTTAGCTGGCGGTTCCCTCCCTAACATAAATTTTGTGGCAATTAGTCCGAGATGTGCATACTAGACGAATTGTTACAATGAATTTATTGACAGCCCAGCAAGCAATAATTTATAAAGTTCTTTGGCGTAGGCCCCGTCCGTAAGTTCGTAATCCGCGGGTAGCGGATCTGCATTTCCTGCCTGGAGCATAGGCAGGGGCGCAGCCGACCCCCGGGAGGTATGGACGGGACCATCCTGGTGGTGGTGGGGATGGTGGAGGTAGTTGTCGCGTCGGTATCTGCGAACTCAAACATGTGTGAGTACAGGTCTTTTATGCAGCGAGTCTAGAGACGTGATTGGATAGATGTGAAGGTAATAATGACGTAGTGATTAAGTCTTCCTGGCAGAACTTTATGCTTAAAGCTTTCATTTCTACCAGAAAGACTCGGGAGATATAGTGATGAAACAAGCATGAATTTATTGACAGCCCAGCAAGCAATTATTTATAAAGTTCTTTGGCCGTAGGCCCCGTCCGTAGTTCGTAATCCGCGGGTCAGCGGATCTGCATTTCCTGCCTGGAGCATAGGCAGGGCGCAGCCGACCCCAAAAATAGGTGGATTATGGATCCGCCAGGACGGGGCCAGCCCACCCCCAAAAATTTGTAACGGAAGGTGTACCCACCGGTCTTGGATCTTGTGCTTCCTGAAAAATAGAAAGGAGGGTTACCATGGAAAGTATGATAGACAAGAGAGCTACACACATTGTAAAATGTTGACCTGTGATACAATGTGGGGCTTTTTTTTTTTTTTTTTTTTTTTTTATATTACCCGGTGATTGACGTAGAATTCTACACACTTTTACGTGATTTATCGGCTCCACTCCTGAGGATGCGTGAAGCGAGGCTGCATGGACGGTGCTACGTTCAGCTATACATAGACAGCCTCGTTAGATCATAAATGGTGCCACATTGAAACGTACATAGACGGGCCTCATTAGACCGGACGGAACGGTGCTGCTTAGGCCATGCATGGACAGGTCTCGTTAGACCATAGAGAGCGGTGCCACGTTAGGCTATACATGGACAGGTCTCGTTAGACCAGACAGAACGGTGCCACGATAGGCCATACATGGAGAGGTCACGTTAGACCGACAGAACAATGCCACGTTAGGCCATACATAGACAGGTCACGTTAGACCGTACAGATGGTGCCACGTTAGGCGATACATAGACTGGTCTCGTTAGACCATGAGAGAGCGGTGCCACGTTAGGCTATACATAGACACGTCTCGTTAAGAACTCGACAGAACGGAGCCACGATAGGCCATACATGGAGAGGTCAGGTTAGACCGACGGAACAATGCCACGTTAGGCTATACATGGACAGGTCTCGTTAGACCAAACAGAACGGTGCCACGATAGGCCATACATGGAGAGGTCACGGTGAGACCGACAGAACAATGCCACGTTAGGCCATACATAGACCGGTCTCGTCAGACCATAGAGGCGGTGCCACGTAGGCCATACATAGACACGTCTCGATTAAACCGACAGAACGGAGCCATGTTAGGCCATACATCAGACGGGTCACGTTGAGACCGACAAAACAATGCCACGTTAGGCCATACATAGACCGGTCTCGTTAGACCATAGAGAGCGGTGCCACATTAGGCCATACATAGACACGTCTCGTTAAACCGACAGAACGGAGCCACGTTAGGCCATACATAGACGGCGTACACGTTAGACCATAGAGAGCGGTGCCACGTTAGGCTAGGGCTGGACGATATGGCCAAATTTGATATCACGATATATTTTCTTAATTTCGAGTCGATATCCGATATAATTCCGATATGGATATGAAAAATATAAAAGCCTCAGAAAAACTGCCAAGAACACCCACAACAGATGTCTGTACCTACAATCTTCTGAAAAATGAATTTGTCAAGTCTATGAAACCTCCTCCTATAAAACTACATAATATTTTAGAAATAAAAATGGTATAAATAAATTAACGTTCACCTTTTATTTCCATTTAACCTTTATTCAAACAAAAAGTCAAATAAACATAAGACTCTCAGACTGACCGTATTAATATATTTAAATTTAAACAATAACATAGGCTGATTATATTATTATTTACACAAAACTTCTTGTAACAAAACTTGTTCTTATAAACCAAAGTGCTTCAGCCAGGATAAAAAAAAAAATGAAAAGTGCTCAGCTGCAGGAAAAAGAGAACAACAACAAAAACACATGTTGCTGGGGGAGGGAACATTGAGTGTTGATGACACCCTATAACAGGCTCTAGAGGTTTCTGGCAAGAAATACAAGCTGGTCTACATTATCTGGCTTCAGAGATGCCCTTTTACATGTGACAATGTTGCCACCTGTACTAAAAACCCTCTCAGACGGGGAGCTTGTGGCCTGAATGCACAAGTAATGTTGTGCCAGTTGGCTTACTCTAGGGAAGTTCTTTTGATAGACTTTCCACCAATCTAGAGGATTTGAGTCATTGTCAGCATTTGGAGACAGAAGGTAGTTGCCGAGCTCCCTCTCAACTGCCTGCTGTGCACTCAAGTCTTCTGTGCTTGTAGTAGTGGTGGGCCCGTTTGAAAAAAAGCTAGCCAGAGTCCGCTTTGTTTTCTTGGCTGGTACAGAAGTGTCTCCCATAGCTTCTTCTCTGGACTCCTCTTCCCTGACCACAACAGATCTCTCTCCCTTCAGCATCTCCAACACAGCTTTCTCTTTGATGTATTCTCTCTTCTCCTCCTGAGTGTACTGAAGCTTGAATCTTGGGTCAACGAGGCATGCCATGTTAAGTAGATCATCCATGGTTGGGTCATCATACTTTTGGTTGAGGTATTCCATCACTGTTGTCTTTATGGTCCTGGTGAGCTCGGTGTCATCCGCTGCTTCCTTCAAGATGGAGGTATTGAAGAGATGCATCACTGGTTTTAGAAATGATACACTGACATAGGACTCACCAGACAAGGCATCAGTGAATTCGAGGAGTGGGCTTAGAGCTGCATCTATAGACTCTAAAACATCCACATCTTGCCAGGTAGGAACCAGTGGTCTGGTCTTCTTGTCCTTTGAGAGGACTTCAGTGATGGCCCTTTTCTGCTCCAGAACCCTCTTCACCATTTGTTGACGGGAGCCCCATCTTGTTGGTGTTTCACTGATGAGCTTGTGCTTTGGCAAGTGATACTCCTCCCTGAGCAGCTGCGAGGTCCCGTTTCTTCTTCCAGGAGTAGGAGAAGGCAGCCACCACCTTTTTACAGATCCCAATTGCTCTGTCCACCCGCTTGTCTTGGTTAACTTTCTCTGTAGACAGATAAAGAGAAAAATTGCAATATATATTTATTAATTTGTATTTATATTTTAACTACAATTTGTTGTTTATTCATATTTTTCTTACTGCAAAATTACATGCATAATTTTTTTTTGTTTTAACCTCACAACTGATTTGGCAAAGTAAACTTATGTTCCAATGCCAGTAAAACACCTTTGAATTTAACTGAAATAATTGCTGTATCCATACAAATATGCATGTCTTGAGAAAAGATTAAATTAATAGCCTATAAAATAGGCTATTAATTTAAATAGGGTGAATAAAATCACATAATCAAAACAGGCTAAGTACTAAAGTTACAACTAAGTACAATGATTTTACTTTGAGTTATATATTCTTTCTCATACCATAAACAAAATCAATCAAAGCTGCTGCAGTTAGTAGCTTTTGGCGCTCTGCATGCATCTTGCGGAAGAACATTGTTGCTGGAACTACTTCTCTCCGTTTATGTCTATGACGAATCACGCAGGTACTGTAACTGGGCTACTCTGCAGCGGAGCCGAGCCGAAGTACCGGTAGTTTAAAATAGTCCGGATATAAACGCTTATTATAGGTGTACCGTAGTGATCCAGGATAAGACAAAAACACGGGTTGGATATTGGATTTATGATGAACTGGCTCATTATATACATTTAGCTAATTTTTAACTAAAAAGCTTTAATGTAACACTACCATTTATATTAACTGTGTATAACTTACCAATAGCAGAGTTCAGTCGATGCCCGAAGCATTGTAGTCTTGTCCATCTGTTCAACTCAGCGGCTTTGATGATATTGGTCCCGCTATCTGTGGTGATACAGACCTGTTCGGTCCTTCGCGGAGTCCCCAGGACGCGAGCGCATCTGCAAGTCCGTCTGCAATTGCTTCGCCCGTGTGATCCTCAGGAAAATAAACCGTCTGCAGGCATAAGCTGACGAGCTTCCAGTCTTGGTCAATAAAGTGGACTGTCAGGCTCAAGTATGGTTCTGAGGTTCGGCTTGACCACAGGTCAGCTGTTGTCGCAAAATATGACACTGACTTCAGTTGTTCCTCCACCCTTTCCCTTACTTCACCATAAAGTGCAGGGATAGCCGTGCGTGAAAAATATTTTCGCCCAGGGAGCTCGTACCTGGGGTCTATGACTGAAATCATTTTCCTGAATCCTACGTTTTCCACCGTACTAAACGACATCATGTCCTTAGCCAAGAAGTTTGTAACAGCCTTTGTAATGTCTTTATGACGTTTAGACTGTTTGTCATAAGGCATGAATGCAGACATCTGTGTTTGCTGCATGGGTTTCTCTTTTGACACAGCTGGTTTTGGTGATGAGGATGGTGGTAGTGTTTCAGGTTGTTGGCTTAAACTTTTATGCTTCAAGTACCTCATCTTTTGACTCTCAGAATGTTCTATCGGGTGGAACTGCTTCAAATGGTGGAACAGATTTGATGTGTTCCCGCTGCTAGTCGGCACCACTCTCCGGCACATTTTGCAGCACGCTGAAACCTGAAGTTTATCCGATGTCCGATAGCCGAACCACTTCCATACTACTGAATTTGTCTTTCCTCTCTTATCAACTATTTCGTCAGAACTAGCTTCCACAGGTGAGGAGATAGCAGTCATATTTGAATTGTGGTCAGGTGCGCTCATTTTGTAGTTAAAACTTGCCGCGGTGGAGAGTTAGCATACGACTGCTGAGCAGTGAGCACTGGCTGCGTGTCTGTGATGTACGTCTACTACTACGTCATCACGAAACTGCGCGCCTAATGCCAGTCAGTGACAAATGCTGTTATATTTATATTGAAATATCGAAAATGTGTTTAAAAATCATATCACCGTTATCGGAAAAAAAATACCGCGATATATATTTATATTGAATTATTGTCCAGCCCTACGTTAGGCTATACATAGACACGTCTCGTTAAAACCGACAGAACGGAGCCACGTTAGGCCATACATAGACGGGTCACGTTAGACCGACAGAACAATGCCACGTTAGGCCATACATGGACAGGTCATGTTAGACCACAGAACGATGCCACGTTAGGCCATACATAGACAGGTCTCGATAGACCACAGATACAGCCACGATAGGCCAGAAGCAGACAGGTCTCGATAGACCACAGATACAGCCACGATAGGCCACGATACAGCCACGGTAGGCCAGACATAGACAGGTCTTGATAGACCACGGATACAGCCACGATAGGCCAGGCGATAGACAGGTCTTGATGGACCACAGATATAGCCACGATGGCCAGACATAGACAGGTCTCGATAGACCACACAGATATAGCCACGATGGCCAGACGTTGACAGGACTCGAAAGACCACAGATACAGCCACAATAGGCCAGACATAGCCACGATAAGCCGGACATAGAAAAGGTCTCGATAGACCACAGATACAGCCACGATGGGCTCTATGCACGGAGGGATTTCAGGTGAAGGTTTAAGGATGCTAAATAACTATGCAATAATAATAGAGTCCAATGCAATACCGATAATTTATATAAAATTTTATACTCCATGGTTTTACAAAAGAAACGTTAGTCACAAAAACGTACACCCCTCGTATTTGTTTTTTTTTTTATTTTTATTTTTTTTTATATATATTAAATGAACATAACTATATAAAAATTTACATCTGACGTATAAAGGTTTCGTTTCAAAGACGGATCGATGCATTTTCAGCCATCCGCGTGTGGGCGTGTATGTCTACGCCATTAACGTCCACGTCATTCCACGTGTCTATACGCGCCGTCAGATGTCCGAGCAAAACAAACAAAATGTACATCTATATCTGGGGAGCCATATTTTTCTTTCCTAGGATGGTAAGGGAACGATAACCCCAGTGACGGTTAGGTTAAGGGACAGGGTTGAGGCAAGTCATATTTATATATACAGTAATAACGTTAAGTCAACAGAGTTCATAAATACGCTGAAAATCGATTATGAGTCTTGACAGCACGCAAGAAATGGAAATACGAATTGGCGTATCATACACACGCTACTTCATGTGAGATCAGTCAGGACATCAGACAGGTCGCGATAGACCACGCAGATATGGCCATGGTGGCCAGGCATAAAGTGGCTCTCGATAGACCACAGATACAGGTATACAGTATAGCCGGTTTCGATGGACCACAGATACAGCCACAATAGGCCAGACATAGACATGTCTCATTAGACCACACAGGATATAGGCATGATAGACCGATCTCGAAAGACCACAGATACAGCTGCGATAGCCAGACTTAGACTGGACTTGATATACCAGAAACGGCCACGATAGCCAGACATAGACAGGTCTCAATAGACCATAGATACAGCCACGAAGCCAGACACATACCGGTCTCATTAGACCACACAGATATAGCCACGATGGCTGGACATAGACAGGTCTCCATAGACCACACGGATATAGCCATGATAGGCCAGACAAGACAATGTTTAATTATTTATGAATAAATATATGGCTACGGTGCCGCATGAAGACAGGCCACCAGGCCATTGCCTGATACCACCACCACCAGTAATTGTATAGAATTTACCTGAATATCACTGAAGAGCTTGCTGGGCTTCACGGATGCGGCCCCAGTCCTGTAGGAATGCCAGTACGCAGGGAGGAGGATAGACTGCAGCTATTGAGGTCGGAACTGACGAGTTCCGAAACCAGGTTTAGAAAGTAGTGCTCCGTTAGTTATGATAAATCAAAATTTGACCATAGATGAGAATGGATAGAATTAGCAAATTTATAAATTGATAATGTGATACAGATCTTTATAGTCATTCTTAGTTCTTAAGAAAAAGAGGAAGGTAATAAGGGATAAACGTAATTAGAGAAGACCATGGGTAAAAATCTGAGAATTTAACTCTTGGAGAGAATTCCCTGAAAGTATGAGCCATGAACACTGTGACACAGTTACAATTTGATGACGCTAGAAAAAGACACCATTGCAGACAGACGTAATCGAAGGGGTTGAATGGATTTTGCTTCTGACTTGGAGTGTAATGCTGCCGTTCAAGCATAACCAACACTGCAAGGTTACACACTCAAAGTTTAAAGAGTGAGAGAAATTCATTTGAGAATTACTTTTAAAGATTTTAACAGCGCTGGGAGGAGCTAGTGACATTCCTCCAGGTTAGTGCATCACAAACTAAATTTACGTGAATCCTGCCAACAGGACATGATTTACAATATAGATGATGAGACAGGATAACCTAATCGGGGACTAGAGATAGCAACGCATGAGCTACATATTTCATCGATGGAATGATGACTTTATGTTGACACTTCTTGAGACTCCATCCTGTGTGATTCTGATTGAACAAAAGTTTTAAAATTGCGGTGATAGTTAATCGAAGCTGCAAACGTGCTGTTGAAACTTTGACCACTGTTATAAGTCATAGGTTTGCTATGCCTTAAGCAACAAGAGGAGGTACAGTGAACAGACTTGAAAAATTTAGAATTAAAATACTGCGTGAATTCGGATGCCTGTAAACAAACTATGAATGGAAGAAATATTAAATTACAATTTTCATGATTGTATACATGGAAGGAACAGACGGCCATGATCGTTACGTGAAAGAGAAGCCAAGTGATACTTGATCTGTTGTCTCTTGATTGTGGAATCCTTTTCTTAGGTGTGAAGCATATGACTGACATGGCTCCCGAGTTGCTCTTGCAGAAATAGCCCCGTTCATGGCTGGGAGATCGCTGGCCACGGCCAGTTGAGACTCTTGAATAGAATGATACATGAAAAAGTAAATCATACAGTTGAGCGAAAACAATGTCGCTGGGGCCTTCTTCACTGACTTCTCATAAATAATACTACGGTAATATGGCTATTAGTTTTATTGACATTAAACTATTAGTTTTATTGTTAACAGTTTTGGCCAAGTATGTGGCTTAACCAGAGCCACACAGCTGCCTTGATCCTTTAGACTGCGTTTCTCTGAAATTAATGTGGAAGCACCCCTCACATTAATTCTTATTCCAATCACACATTTCAATGGATTACGTAGCCACCAGAAAGGTTGAGTATTACAGAGATTGTACACAATTCCAATGTTGTAATCTAAGTCATTTAGATATTAAATGACTTAATGTGAATTTAAAGTAGCCTAATATGGTGAAAATAGTTGTTTGTGAAATTACTCTTACGCAATTGATATGTAACTTGCTACCATTGTAGATATGACCACTGCAGTATATGCATAACAGCCAAATGATAAACTTGCTCTCTTTAGCGCAGGTTTTTTTTTATTTTTTTTCTTATAAACGCACTCGCAACCGAACTTTGGTGAGTGAGCAGACGTGATGACGAGCGCGACCCGTGATATTGCATAAGTATAGAGCTCTTAACTAAGAACTCAAAAGCATAGCTGCTTTATATCAGTTACACAGATGTTAGTGGGTATTTGTAGACTGCAAATGAGAGCGTGGTATTGACAACGCTGATATTATTAGATCACAACTGAAATATGAAATATCGGACTGACGGAAACGCAAACTTTGCTTACACTTGTGTACAAGCATTAAGGCGAGCTATCCGGCCCGTCTGCAGTCTGCAGATCATCAGCCATAATGATCAGATAGCGCCACGTCATCGACATCGTGGACGCCAATTTTTAACCGTGATTTCAACTCGGACGTGTAGGAAGCCATGGAGAAATACTTACCTGAATGAAGTTTAATCGTGTAGAGGACACATTAACAGTGCTGGTGGAGGTGCAATGCCTACCAAAACGACTGAAAGACTTGGAGTGGAGTTTGAACTTGAACCGGTGAGAGCTAGAGCGTCTCGTGACTTGCAGAGTTGTTGATCTGTGTCGGTGGATCGGTGATTTGCGGGATAATGGCACCTGTGCAGACAGCGCAGTTCTGGAATGCTTTAGCCTAGAGACAGCCAGAACTGCTCGTGAGACGCCTTGGCTGATCAAAAACTCTCCGAGGATCGCTGTGTCTACGGGAAGATGCGAAAACTGAGAGCAGGAACCTCGACGTGCGGTAGGAAATGGTGCGGGACATCATCACACAAATTGTAAGCAAAATATCCTGAAAAATGTTGCCTGGCGACTGAACGAGAGCATGAATAAATGCGACCGCATTTGTTGTTCGCGTCGGTATCTGCGAACTCAAACATGTGTGAGTACAGGTCTTTTATGCAGCGAGTCTAGAGACGTGATTGGATAGATGTGAAGGTAATAATGACGTAGTGATTAAGTCTTCCTGGCAGAACTTTATGCTTAAAGCTTTCATATATACACTCACCGCCACTCTTATTAGGTACCCATGCTAGTAACGGGTTTGAACCCTTTTGCCTTCAGAACTGCCTCAATTCTTCGTGGCATAGATTCAACAAGGTGCTGGAAGCATTCCTCAGGGAGTTTGGTCCATATTGACATGATGGCATCACACAGTTGCCGCAGATTTGTCAGCTGCACATCCATGATGCGAATCTCCCGTTCCACCACATCCCAAAGATGCTCTATTGGATTGAGATCTGGTGACTGTGGAGGCCATTTGAGCACAGCGAACTCATTGTCATGTTCAAGAAAACAGTCTGAGATGATTCCAGCTTTGACATGGTGACTGACACAGTTTAAAACTAGACTAAAAACGCATCTCTTCAGTCAAGCATTCACATAACGCTTACCTTTTAGTCCTCTGTTATGCCATACAGAACCGTTTGCCGCTGAAACTGCTTAACGCACCAGCGGGGCTCGACAGCCTTTTAGACAAACGGGTTCAACACGTTCGGCGCGTATGGTTGGGTTGCGGAGAGTTTGTGAGATAGTGATTTTCTAACACTGACTCCTGTATAATGGAAATCATTCTGAACATCAGCTATGCTAATTATCTCCCATCTGCCTTTCTGCTGTTATCTCGGGACGGTTGTCCCGGAGAAATGGCGTTTGTCAGGTCCAGTTTGTATCCAGCCTCTCACGGGGATCTCAGATGCCCAGCGCCTGTGAAGAGACGACTCAACGCTGGCGATATGTTATGGCTCCATATTATATATGAACAATATTTATATTTAATATTTATATATAAACAATATGAATGTAAGCCAGAGGAGAACTGGCCCCGACTGAGCCTGGGTTCTCCCAAGGTTTTTTCTCCATCCAATCTGATGGAGTTTTGGTCTCCTTGCCACTGTCGCCTTGCTTTGCCTTGCTTTTGGCTTGCTTAGTCGGGTTTTTACCATTTAACAATATTACTTATCTGTGTTGTACTTCTGTCATGTTATCACTGTGAAGCTGCTTTGATACAATCTGTATTGTGAAAAGCGCTATATAAATAAATGTGACTTGACTTGACTTGACATGGCGCATTATCCTGCTGAAAGTAACCATAAGAAGTTGGGTACATTGTGGTCATAAAGGGATGGACATGGTCAGCAACAATATCTCAGGTAGGCTGTGGCGTTGCAACGATGCTCAATTGGTACCAAGGGGCCCAAATAGTGCCAAGAAAATACTCCCCACACCATGACACCACCACCACCAGCCTGAACCGTTGATACAAGGCAGGATGGATCCATGCTTTCATGTTGTAGACGCCAAATTCTGACCCTACCATCCGAATGTCGCAGCAGAAATCGAGACTCCATCAAGACCAGGCAACGTTTTTCCAATCTTCTATTGTCCAATTTCGATGAGCTTGTGCAAATTGTAGCCTCAGTTTCCTGTTCTTAGCTGAAAGGAGTGGCACCCGGTGTGGTCTTCTGCTGCTGTAGCAAATCTGCCTCAAAGTTCGACGTACTGTGCGTTCAGAGATGCTCTTCTGCCCACCTTGGTTGTAACGGGTGTTTATTTGAGTCACTGTTGCCCTTCTATCAGCTCAAACCAGTCTGGCCATTCTCCTCTGACCTCTGGCATCAACAAGGCATTTCCGCCCACAGAACTGCCGCTCACTGGATGTTTTTTCTTTTCGGACTATTCTCTGTAAACCCTAGAGATGGTTGTGCATGAAAATCCCAGTAGATTAGCAGTTTCTGAAATACTCAGACCAGCCCTTCTGGCACCAACAATCATGCCACGTTCAAAGTCACTCAAATCACCTTTCTTCCCCATACTGATGCTCGGTTTGAACTGCAGGAGATTGTCTTGACCATGTCTACATGCCTAAATGCACTGAGTTGCCGCCATGTGATTGGCTGCTTAGAAATTAAGTGTTAATGAGCAGTTGGAAAGGTGTACCTAATAAAGTGGCCGGTGAGTGCTCTATATACTCAGATATAATATATACTCAAGATATAAACTCAGATATATAATTCAGAATATTTGTATCGCAATTGTGAGTTCCTTTTTGAGGGAAGTCACGATCGATGCAACGCATTTGGGAGCGCTTCCAGCGTGAGTGTGTCTGAAGCATCTATGTCAACTAGTCCAACGGGAAAAATGATCGTCACGGGTGGGTGGCGACGTCATGACCAAGCAAATGATAAGAGCATCCGGTACAAAACAGCATCAGCTTCTGTTGCCTCAGCAAGCGATCTGTGTCTCTGTCTGTTCTATTTACTGTTGCGTGTGAAAATAAATATTTTGGGAAAACATGGCAAAACAATTATACAAACTCTGTGCTTCTACCTGCCCGCGCTATTTAACGTGTGGGGACACACACAAGCTTTGTGTAGTTTGTTTGGGAGTTGAGCATGCGGTGTCAGCCTTCGAGGGGGCTAACTGCCAACATTGCGAGATGCTTCTGCTCCGCATGCTCCGCTCCCGCCTGACGCTTTTTAATGAAAGCAGCCAGGCTTCGCGATCCTCAGGGTATAGGACTGCATTCCTCAGGATTGCAAAAGGATCTTTCAGAAGGGTTGTAGCATGGGTCCTGTGACCTTATCACCTTCCTTTACTGGGAGACCCTGGTGCTCTCCCTCCATTGTCGGAAGCCCGTCCAGCGGTTCCTTCTGCCCGGGGAGAGAGCCCGATGCTTCAGTGCTCTAGCTCCAAGGAGCTAGATGTGCTGGGCATCGAAAGTGAAAGCATTCACACGGGGAAAAGAGATTCGCCACCTATTTCTCCTGCATATGAGAGTTGGTGGAAGTGATTACTAGAGCTGTGGATAAATTACATATTGATTGACCAGCTGAGAAAGAAGAGTGGCGCTCCGCCCCAAAAGCAAACTAGACGAGCGTTTTCTTACATCTAATGTGTCACTTCACCACACGGCCTCTCCCTTTCCCGATGTTTGCACAGTGAGCTGTCCAGATTGTGGAATAAACCACACTCGCCCCCAAGCTTCCAGCCCCCATGTTCATATTTACTCAGGGCATAAGGGGGTTGAAAGAAGCTGGCTCTGAGTCGATGCCCTGGGCTGAACAGACAATCGCAAGCTATTAGCCACAGATCTGTCGCCTGGTTCAGCGTCGTCTCTGAAGGCCTTAGCTTTACCCACCAAAAGATTATATGGCAGCAGGTCAGGCTGGTGCATGTCTTCATATCTATGGCTGTGCTTCTGGCATACCAGGCTGAGCTGCTGGGGATTTGGATAAAAGTGAGGGAGTTGGGCCCGATGGAGTTTGAGAAGCTCTCGCGGGGCCACAGATTTGTCTCTCAGGGCTACCAGGAGACCGCTAGAGCAATTGGGCAGTCTGGCAGCCCTGGTGACCACTGAGAGGCATCTCTGATTAAATCTGGAGCAAGAAGTAAAAGCTCTGTTAGCGAAGGAAGCTATAGAGCAGATGTATCCAGGTGTATGACAGGGAATCGTTTTTTTACAGCCGCTATTTCATTGTTCCAAAAAAGGATGGGGGGTTGCGTCCCATTTTAGATCTTTGTCTGTTGAATCGTACAGTTCAGAAACTCAAGTTCAAGATGTACTGACACTCCATCCTCTCTTAGCACAGAGGCTCCTGAGGTTTTACTTTCGGGGGCAAAGAACACCAGTATCGAGTACTGCATTTGGTATAGCTTTATCACCCCGCACATTCACGAAGTGCGTAGATGCAGCTCTGACCCCACTCAGGCTGAGGGCATATGCATTCTGGAAACTCTATTCACCTAAATGGAAAGTTTTTACTTCTTCTTAAATGTAAGTGGAATCCCGGTTAATTGTCTGGTTAACACAGTACTCGAGTTTTTACGAGAGCGCATCTCGTTAGGTCTATGTCCTTCCACACTCAAGGTTTACATGGCGGCCATTGCATTGCATGGAGCCTTATAATCCAGAGCGCCTTATATATGGATCAATTGGTTAAAGGGTTAGTTCACCCAAAAATGGAAATTAAGTCATTAATTACTCACCCCCATGCTGTACCAACCCCATAAGACCTACGTTCATCTTCGGAACACAAATGAAGATATTTTTTATTAAATCTGAAGCTGGATCACTCCTACATAGGCTGCCTAAGGGACTGGCTCTTGACGGCCCATAAAGTCATTAAAGAAAATGTTTAAATATTCCATGTGCCTACAGTGGCTCAATTATAAGTTTATCAAGCGACAAGACTACTTTTTGTGCAAAAAAAACCCATAAATAATGACTTTATTCGACTATTCCATTGCTTCCTTATGGGCCTTGAGACAAGAGTTGTGGAGATTTCCAGAACCCATGCGCAGAACTGAGATGAGGACATTCTTCTTCGACTACTCTTGTTACCGGCTGCTCACCGTTCAGGAGTATTACCGCCATCTGACTGTATAAGATGATGATTCATATATAAGGCTCTGGATTATAACACTGTCGTTTTTTGAGAAGTGCACCTTATAGTGCGGAAAATACGGTAATTGAAAAGCGTATGTACAGGGCAGATCTTCCTCTGCTTGTAAACAGAAAGTTTTGCGCTTCCAGCTATATCAGCACGTCATCTTATACGGTAGGTGGTGGTAATATTCCTAAGCGGTGAGCAGCCGGTAACAAGAAGTTGTTGAAGAAGAACGTCGTCATCTCAGTCTCGCGCATGCGCCCATAAGGAAGTAATGGAATAGTCGAATAAAGTCGTTATTTATGTTTTTTCGCACAAAAAGTAGACTCGTCGCTTGATAAACTTATAATTGAGCCACTGTAGGCACATGGAATATTTAAACATTTTCTTTAATGACTTTATGAGCCATCAAGAGCCAGTCCCCTAGGCAGTCTGTGAAGTCAAGTCAAGTCAAGTCAAATTTATTTATATAGCGCTTCTCACAATACAGATTGTATCAAAGCAGCTTCACAGTGATAACATGAAAGTAGTACAACACAGATCAATAATATTATTAAATGTTAAATAAACCCAACTAAGCAAGCCAAAAGCAGGCAAAGCAAGGCGACAGTGGCAAGGAACCAAAACTCCATCAGATTGGATGGAGAAAAAACCTTGGGAGAACCCAGGCTCAGTCGGGGCCAGTTCTCCTCTGGCTTACATTCATATTGTTTATATATAAATATTAAATATAAGTATTGTTTATATGTAACACTGCGCCATAACATATCGCCAGCGTTCAGTCGTCTCTTCACAGGTGTTGGGGCATCTGAAATCCCTGTGAGAGGCTGGATACAAACTGTACCTGACGAACGCCATTTTTCTCGGGACAAACATCCCGAGATAACAGCAGAAAGGCAAATGGGAAATAATTAGCATAGCTGATGTTCATAATGATTTCCATTATACCGCAGTCGGTGTTAGAAAATCACTATCTCGCAAACTCTCCGCAACCCAACCATACGTGCCGAACGTGCCGAACCATTTGTCTAAAAGGCTGTCGAGCCCCACTGCCGCGGTAATGCAGGGTCAGTGGCAAACGGTTCTGTATGGTATAACAGAGGAATAAAAGGTAAGCATTATGTGAATGCTTGACTAAAGAGATGCGTCTTTAGTCTAGTTTTAAACTGTGTCAGTGAGTCAGAGCCTTCGGACCGTATCGGGAAGGCTATTCCAGAGTTTTGGAGCTAAATGTGAGAACGCCCTCCCTCCTTTAGTGGACTTAGATATCCTAGGAATGACCAGAAGCCTTGAATTTAGTGATCTTAAAGAACGCGGTGGATTGTAGGGCGAAAGAAGGTCCGTTAAGTACATAGGAGCTAAACCGTTTAGGGCTTTATAGGTCAGTAGTAGTACTTTGTAGTTGATACGGAACTTAATAGGTAACCAGTGTAGAGATGATAAAATCGGTGTAATATGATCGTATTTTCTTGACCTAGTAAGAACTCTAGCGGCTGCATTTTGGACTAACTGTAGCTTGTTTATTGAGGATGCAGGACAACCGGCTAATAAAGCATTACAGTAATCTAAGTCTCGAGGTCATAAATGCATGAACTAACTTTTCTGCATCAGAAACAGATAGCATGTTACGTAGCTTAGCAATGTTTCTAAGGTGGAAAAAGGCTGTTCTTGTAACATATGAAATATGATTTTCGAAAGACAAGTTGCGGTCTAGTATAACACCCAGGTCTTTTACTGTAGTGGATAAAGTAACGGGACATCCATCTATATTAAAGTTGTATTGTAGGAGGTTTCGTGAGTAGTTTTTTGGACCAATAAGTAATACTTCCGTCTTATCTGAATTTAATAGCAGGAAATTACGCGTCATCCAGCATTTTATATCTTTGAGACACTCTGTCAATTTAGATGAGTTAGTGTTTTCGTCTGGTCGTGATGAAATATATAGTTGAGTGTCATCAGCATAACAGTGGAAATTAATTCCATGTTTTCTTATAATATTACCAAGTGGAATAGTTTGACGCTTTATCCACTCTCCTTGTCCACATCCAATTCAATGAATCCACAGGACAACTCTTGATAAATATCTTCGTTTATTTAGTAATCCACAAACATCAGTACAGGAACGTTACAAAGTATAAACGATTAATTAAAGGGAATAGAAATAAAGTTAAAGATAAAGGTAAAGTTAAAGGTAAAGGTCAAAAAACTGTGTGGCTTCATGCCGTCAACTTACTAAATGAATGACACGAGAAGCATCACTACCTCTCGTCACACACACACAGAAGCAGCTCCGCATCACACACACGCACGCAGCTCCGCGTCACACACACACACACGTCATTTTAGATAATTATTTTAGATAATGACGTAAACTTGCTTGCTTTAGATAATTACCCAATTAACTCTACAAATATCTGCAAGTACTGCAAACATTTTTCCCAAAACAAATCATACAAATCACAGTTCAACACACAAACCACATCACACATCAAACAACTGCATTTAGGCTCCTACATTACCTGCCCCTAATTGTTATCAATGTCCTTGAAACAATTATAAAAACTTAAATCAAAGGAGCCTGAATGATAACTAATAAACTATTTAAAGAAATATTCTTGGTCTTCGCCCTATCCGAAATAGGGTCTTGCCTTCAGAACAGCTTATGCGTCGTCCTCCGATCCTTGAAGTAGACATAGCTTTGTTATCGGGCGACAAAGCTCGTTGCTCTTAGTCTTGACTTTCACCTGACGAACGAAGCCTTTCTTGTCAGGAAAAATCTCCACAATTCTTCCAAGTGGCCATGAATTTCTGGGCGATGAATCATCCACGACCAGCACTACATCACCAACACTGAAGTTTCTTCCAGGTGTGAACCATCGTTGACGTTCTTGGAGCTGCATTAGATATTCTTTACACCAGCGTTTCCAGAATATATCAGCGAGGTACTGAACTTGTCTCCATCTGCGATTAGCATACTGGTCGTCCTTGCTAAACACTCCTGGGGGTAACTCAGGCTTGACCTTGAGTAACAACAGGTGGTTGGGCGTTAAGGCCTCTAAATCATCAAGATCTGAAGAAGCCTGGGTGACTGGCCTGCTGTATATGATGGCCTCAGCTTCACACAGCAAGGTATGGAGACCTTCGTCATCCAAAAGTTGTTCCTTCACTGTGATGTTCAGAAAGGTCTCAAGCTGTTGCAATCCAGACATCCATTTTTTCCAGCTCTTCATGACACTATCAGGCAGAATTTCATCCCAACTACACTTCTGCATCACTGGGGCGAGAAAACCCAACGGATCGTAAATGGAACAGAAGAGGGAAAGTAGGCCTCTTCTAGTGTATGGTCGAGCTTTGAGGTTGATTTTGAACTTGAACTGATCCGTTTCTGCGCACCACTGTATTCCCAATGCTCTCTCCATTGGCAAGTAATTCTCATTCAAGTTCAAATCCTGAAAACCCTGGGTCCTTTCCTCTTCAGGAATGGAGTTGAGCACCCTTCGACTGTTACTTGACCATTTTGTAAGTCGAAATCCACCTTTTGCCAACATATTCCTCAAATCAGCGCAAAGAGTAATTGCTGCTTCTTCACTTGTGACTGACTTAAGACAATCGTATACGTAAAAGTTTTTCTTCACAGTTTTGGCAGCTTCTGAACCAAACTCATCCTCAAAGTCTGCAGCACATTTTTGCATTGCAAAGGTTGCAACGCTTGGCGAAGAAGTCGCGCCGAAGATGTGGACCATCATCTTGTATTCGACGAGTGCCTGCTCATAATTCCCATCAGGCCACCAAAGGAATCTTAAGAGATCCGTGTCTTCACTTCTGACCCTGATCTGGTAGAACATAGCTTCCACGTCGGCCATGACCGCCACGGTCTCCCTACCGGAACCTTAAGAGAACCCCCACCAGCGAGCTGGTTAGGTCCGGTCCCTGCAAGAGCAGTTGGTTCAGTGATGTTCCTTGAAAGCTCGCTCCACAATCAAAGACAACACGTAGTTTTTGCTTAACTGGATGTCTAACTCCGTGATGGGGCAGATACCATGTTCGTCCCACATTTGGCTGACATTCGAACGCTATCCAGCTTCACAGCGTAGCCTTTCTTGAGCGTATCATCCATAAAACGCAACGTATTCTGCATGAAACTTGGCATCTCTGGAGAATCTTTTCCGTAGGTTCAGTGCATGTTGCTCTGCGACTGATCTGTTGTTTGGCATATACAATGACTTGTTCTTCACTGGCAGGCAAACACTGTAATGGCCGTTCACAAGTTTTGAAGACTGAGATGCCATGTCAATAAACTGATGATCATCTTTGGACATTTCGGATGTCTTCACTTTGTCCAGAGATGATCATCAGTTTATTGACATGGCGTCTCAGTCTTCAAAACTTGTGAACGGCCATTACAGTGTTTGCCTGCCAGTGAAGGACAAGTCATAGGGCACAGACCAAGAATATTTCTTTAAATAGTTTATTAGTTATCATTTGCAGATATTTATAGAGTTAATTGGGTAATTATCTATAAAGCAAGCACGTTGACGTCATTATCTAAAATAATTATCTAAAATGTGTGTGTGTGTGACGCGAAATCCACCTTTTGCCTCTTAAACTGATGATCATCTGCAAAAGATAAAGGTAAAGTTCATTTAGTGAAGCGTCGCACACACACGTCATTTTAGATAATTATTTTAGATAATGACGTCAACTTGCTTGCTTTAGATAATTACCCAATTAACTCTATAAATATCTGCACACTGTAAACATTTCTCCCAAAACAAATCATACAAACCACAGCTTAACACACAAATCACATCATTTAGTCAAAAAACTAGCTCCTCAAGGATTAACAGACTTTGGAACTACCTGATTCGGAGACGAAGGACGGAAGGAGGAAACTTTCACGGGGAAACCGTAAGTTTCAAGTCATTTTAGATAATTATTAAGCCACACAGTTTTTTGACCTTTACCTTTAACTTTACCTTTATTTTTAACTTTATTTCTATTCCCTTTAATTAATCGTTTATACTTTGTAACGTTCCTGTACTGATGTTTGTGGATTACTAAATAAACGAAGAGGTAGTGACGCTCAACACACAAATCACATCATTTAGTCAAAAAACTAGCTCCTCAAGGATTAACGGACTTTGGAACTACCTGATTCTGAGACGAAGCGACGGAAGGAGGAAACTTTCACGGGGAAACCGTAAGTTTCACGTCATTTTAGATAATTATTAAGCCACACAGTTTTTTTACCTTTACCTTTAACTTTACCTTTATCTTTAACTTTATTTCTATTCCCTTTAATTAATCGTTTATACTTTGTAACGTTCCTGTACTGATGTTTGTGGATTACTAAATAAACGAAGAGGTGGTAACGCTTCTCGTGTCATTCATTTAGTAAGTTGACGGCGTGAACGGACGCACACACGGAGAGTGAAGCCACACAGTTTTTTGACTAAATGTAGGTTCCACTGTTCCACTGAATGTAGCCTTAGTTTGACGCTTTATCCACTCTCCTTGTCCACATCCAGTAGTACTAGGTGGTCGTCTCAATGTCCCCTGGGCACAATGTCTTGTAGGCCCAATGTATAGTTTTCCCCATTTTAATTTTGCATTAGTATAACAGTTTTACTGATTTAAAAAAAATTGTTTTGGGAGTAAAGATCATAGATTACTGTTCTTTCCCATATGATTTTGTCAAACTATGTTGAGACCTCTGTCCCTCTAGGGGGTTCGAGGGCATGCTCCCCCGCAAGAAAATTTTGTACATTTTAAGGTTAAATGCATCAATCTGGTGCACTTTGAGAGCTCAAAATTAAGAGCTTTAACTGGCCTCAACCCATGAACTGTGATATTGAACAAAGGAAAAGCTTTGACGTGAACCTGGACATTAAAGAGGGATCAAACATCTTTTTAGTTATGATATAAAGTCTCAGTCTGTTTTAGGATGCCAAACGTTTATTATAATAATGTAATAATGATTTATATAATTATTCCTATTACATAAAATCCATATAGGCCTAGCCTATAAATGTACTGTATAAATGAAAATGAATATTTCAAAAGTATATTTTACTTACACTATTGTATAGGAAAATGAATTACAATAGTTTTGTCCTAATTTCTTCATTTGCAAGAAATAAACCCTTGAGTTTTTATTTTGGAGAAAACACCAGATCACCATGTTCACGCAGCACAAACAGAATGGCTATATAGGCTACTTAATTACAGTCTTGTGCTGTTTTATAAAGGCACAATGTCATATCACGGTTTCGGTGTTGGGAAAAGGGAGAAGAGTGTTCGGCCAAAGGCGGATTGCGAACTCGGGTCAAACGCTGCTTTCAAGCACCTCACGCCCTCGCCCTGACGCCACAGTAGATATTTAGTGAAAAGTATCTTTTTTGCTTAAAAGACAGGCACTTAGTGCAAAAGTACACTCTCAACTCACGTTCAAAGTCATAGGCAGCGCAGCGTCTCTCTGTGCATCGCAAAAGCCCGTGTTGACGGGAGATTACCAGATATAGTATTTTGCTCGTGCCCTGGGTGGGTTGCTGTTGTAGGCAACTGTATCACTTGCCGTTTGACTGACGCGCTACTGCGATCTGTCACATTTAAAAGCGCCAAAGCGTTCCATATCAAGAGTAAACTTCTCTGTCTAGTCTGTCCGTTAGTGTCATCTTTTTCCGCGATTTTTCTCTGCGTCCAATCAGTAGTTAAGAGCCTGAACTTGCTTAAAAAAAATACAGCCCAGAAGAATGTCTAATTTAGCGTGAGATTTCGTTGTTGAGCGTGAGACCTTGAGATTGAGGCTGAATGCGTGAGTGTCACGCCAGATGCGTGAGAGTTGGCAACCCTGATAAACGATTAAAGGGAATAGAAATAAAGTTAAAGATAAAGGTAAAGTTAAAGGTAAAGGTCAAAAAACTGTGTGGCTTCACTCTCCGTGTGTGCGTCCGTTCACGCCGTCAACTTACTAAATGAATGACACGAGAAGCGTCACTACCTCTCGTCACACACACACAGAAGCAGCTCCGCGTCACACACACGCACGCAGCTCCGCGTCACACACACACGTCATTTTAGATAATTATTTTAGATAATGACGTCAACTTGCTTGCTTTAGATAATTACCCAATTAACTCTACAAATATCTGCAAGTACTGCAAACATTTTTCCCAAAACAAATCATACAAATCACAGTTCAACACACAAACCACATCACTCATCGAAACAACTGCATTTAGGCTCCTACATTACAGCATATATATTGAGAATAGCAGAGGGCCTAAAACAGATCCTTGCGGTACTCCATAGTCTACTGGCGTTTTCTTTGATTTTTCCCCATTTAAACAGACAAAATGAGAACGGTCCGATAAGTACGATCTAAACCAGCTTAATGCCTGTCCCTGAACACCAGTGTAGTTTTGTAGTCGATCCAAGAGTATTTTATGATCTATAGTGTCGAACGCAGCGCTAAGATCAAGTAGGACTAGTATTGAGATACAGCCTTGGTCAGAAGCTAAAAGTAAAACATTTGTAATTTTAACTAGCGCAGTTTCTGTACTATGATGCAGTCTGAATCCTGACTGGAATTTTTCATAGATATCATTTTCTTACAAGTAAGAGCACAATTGAGTGGACACAACTTTTTCTAGTATTTTTGATATAAATGGAAGATTTGAAATGGGTCTGTAATTTGCTAAGTTATTTGGATCTAATTGCGGTTTCTTAATGAGAGGTTTTATTACTGCCAGCTTGAATATTTTTGGAACATGACCTAAAGATAAAGACGAGTTAATAATATTGAGGAGAGGCTCTTCCACTACAGGTAACACTTCTTTCAGTAGTTTAGTGGGTATTGGATCTAATAAACATGTTGTTGGTTTAGATGCAATGATAAGTTTATTTAGCTCTTCCTGTCCTATCGTTGTAAAGCGGTGTAGTTGTTCTAGAGGGGCCATAATTGAGGCTGAATCATAAGAAACCATAGAGGATTGTACATTTATAATTGTGTTTGGGATGCTTTCTATTTTCTCATTAAAGTAATTCATAAAATCATTACTGCTACACTGTAACGGTATATTTTGCTCTGGTGATGTCTGTTTATTTGTTAGTCTAGCCACGGTGTTAAATAAAAACCTTGGGATTATTTTGGTTAATTTTCTATTAGTTTGCGAAGATGCTCCGCCCTGGCTATTTTTAGAGCCTTTTTATAACGTGACATACTGTCTTTCCACGCGATTCTGAAGACCTCTAAATTAGTTTGTCTCCATTTACGCTCTAAGATACGAGTTTCTCTCTTGATAGCATGCGTAGCACTGTTGTACCAGGGTGCTTTAGTTTTCTCTCTAACCTTTTTTAATCTAATTGGTGCAACAATATCTAATGTACTAGAGAAAATGGTGCTCAAACTGCTAGTCATTTCCTCTAATTCATCTGTTTGTTTGGGTTCACTGAGCAGCTTAGATAGATCAGGTAAGCTATTTGAGAATCTATCTATAGTGGTTGGAAGGATTGTTCTGCCTGGTCTATAACAGTGGCGCAACATGACATATTTCAGCAGTACGTATTATGCAAGTCACCATGTAATGATCAGTGACATCATCGCTTTGCGGTATAATATCTATATTAGTTGGATTGGTTCCATATGATATAATTAAATCTAGTGTATGATTTAGACGATGAGTGGGACCACTGACGTTTTGTTTGACCCCAAAGGAGTTTAATAAGTCTGTAAACGCAGCCCCTAAAGCATCATTTGTATTATCTACATGTATATTAAAATCTCCAACAATTATTGCTTTATCGACATTCACCAATAGATCCGAGAGAAAGTCTGCAAACTCTTTTAGGAATTCAGCATATGGCCCTGGAGGTCTATATACAGTAGCCAAGGCTAGAGATAATATGGATTTCTTTCTTACATCTAAGAGCGTAACATTTAGCACAAGTACTTCAAATGAATTAAACCTGTGACCTGTTTTCTGAGTAACATTAAAAATATCTTTATAGATTGTTGCAACACCGCCGCCACGGCCGATCAGACGAGGCTCATGCTTATAACAGTATCCTGGTGGGCTAGACTCATTTAGACCAAAATACTCATTTGGTTTAAGCCAGGTTTCAGTAAGGCACAGAACATCAAAATTATTATCTGTGACCATTTCATTTACAATAACCGCCTTAGGTGTGAGCGATCTAATGTTTAGAAGACCTAGCTTTAAGAATTGTTTTTGTTCACTGATATTTAGATTTTCTGGTTTAATTACAATAAGATTTTTGCTAGATCCTGCACTAGATTTATTGTTTGGCTTCACTAAACGAGGAATAGACACAGTTTCTATATAACGCTCCACACTATGCATATTAGTTAAGTTAGGACAACAGAGGCTATGATTTGGACTTTGACTTACCAGTCATCTGGTGCGTAACGTCTTGGAGATGTTGTCCGACAGAACACCCGCTCCGATTCTGCTGGGGTGGAGTCCGTCTGCCCGGTACAGCCTGGGTCACTCCCAAAACAGATGCCAATTGAAGGAGTGATCCAGCTCTCAGATTTAATCAAAAATATCTTTATTTGTGTTCCGAAGATGAAAGAAGGTCTTACGGGGTTGGAACAGCATGGGGGTGAGTAATTAATGACTTAATTTTCATTTTTGGGTGAACTAACCCTTTAACAATGCTCCGCGTTATTAAATTCGCCCGCGAACTCGCGCTCGTGTCCATCTTATGCCCGCTTTGTCACACGGCCAGTTCAACCTCGTATAAATGAAGTTTTATTAACTAAGTTCAGGAGGAGCACGTTCAGATAATTAACACGAGTGGGCGGGAATCAGCAATCAGTAACCAATGATAAGAGGGTACATATAGGCTCAGCAGTCTTACCTCGATCCATGAATGGTTTGCAGCATTCGGCCATGTCCGAATCTAGCTCTTCCTGTTTCGAATGAAGAAGCGTTCCTTAAACGCGATGCTTCCTCATGGCGTAAACTCGCATGTAAACAGTAGGACTGGGGGAATCGATTCCAAAAGAATCGATTCCAAAAGGAATCGGTTCCGAGGCGTTAGGAATTGAGAGTTGATTCCAAAGGTTGGAATCGATTCCATTAAGGGGAATCGACTCCTCCTTTAAGATTTTTAACACAAACCGCGGCTGTAACCGATTTCATTTGTCAACACAATCACGTCTCATGCAAACCCACAGCGTCACCGTTTGGTAACGGATTAAGAACGAACAAAATGGGAACTTGACCCTTAGAAATGACAAATAAGTAAATAAAATGAAAAAAAGGGGGCTTTTTCACTGGGCGCTTTTGCTGCGTTCCGAGTGCGTTTGTTCCGACGCCCCGCAGCGTGGGTCAGGTTTCACACTCAACTTGATTCTGTCGAACCCTGGTGCGTTTGCATGCATATGCATCTTACATCATAGCAAACGTGCACGGTGCATGATAGTAAGCAGAACGTGGGTAAATATTGTGTTTTATTTATTTATTCATTCATTTATTTATATTAAATTGCTGCTATTATGTGCAGTTGCGTCAACAATACAGGTTTATTGTTATAGGTTGAGGTTTATTTAACAGGTTTATTTACTAGGTTGATTTTTGCTGCTTACAAACGGACTCTTAAGGAGACGGTGGATTTCCAAATGGGTTGCTCTGATTCCACACACAATGCTCAAATACACCACAGGCTCACTCTCGATTGTACCCAAGGTAATTCCTCAACACTATCATCCCTTACTTATTTAACTGAATACATCACAATAAGCTAAAACGCATGCGCTGTCCCTGATTTTCTCTTTTCACTCAAATCTTTTATCTCCCACCTTAATATCATTAAGAGCCTACAAATCGGGTCCATTTAAGGTTATCTGAGCGGCATCCAGTTATTCCACAAATTGATATATGGTACTCCTTCCGTGGAGATAAACAATCCACAAACCCTGATTAAAGAGTTTCAAAGATCCCAGCCCCGACACCGGGCAACCCATAACACTGGACCTTCTCATCAAATGTGTTCAGGCTTTCGCACAGGCTACCAGCCCCTCAATTCCGCTCACACACTCGATACCATGTTTAAACTAGCCTTTTAGTTTTCTTAGACACTCAGAAACCGCCATCAATTTCTGAAGCAGAGTGAGTGATTTCCCAGTGAAGCACTTACATTTTTCTCTTTCATTCAGCGAGCAGTTGGTCTCACAGCGGATGCAGTGTGAAAATCTCCTGGGCAAGCACTCATTTCTTCCTCTTTTCAGGTTTCCTCTTGCCGTCCAGCGAACATTAGTCTCACAGCGGACGGAGTGATCTTTCCCAGTAAGAGCACATACATTTTCTCTTTCATCCAGTGAGCAGTTGATCTCACAGCGGATGCAGCATGAGAATCTCCTGGGCAAGCACTCATTTTTCCACTTTTCAGTTTTCCTTTTTACATCCAGCGAGTCTTTCCATCCATTGAGCATTGGTCTCACATCAGGACGGAGCGATCGCTTTCCCAGTAGAGCACTCATATTTTTCTCTTTCATCCAGCGAGCAGTTGATCTCACAGTGGATGCAGTGTGAGAATCTCCTGGGCAAGCGCTCATTTTTCAACTTCAGTTTTCCTCTTTCCATCCAGCGAGCATTTGTCTCACCGCGGATGGAGTGAGAAGTTCCCGGTAGAGCACTCACGTTTTCTCTTTCATTTCAGAGAGTATTTGGTCTTACAGCGGATGCAGCGTGAGAACCTCCAGGCCAAATACTCTACAACCGCACCCTCGTTCGCAGTCAACAAGGGCCGTCAGTCCAGGTAGTGAGCCATCATCACAAGCTTCCAGGCCCCTTCTTGAGATTCCAGCCCGCCAATCTTGGCGCTCTTTGGGCGGTCTTTAGTCCGGTGGCTGTCTTCTGCTCTTTAGCTTTTTGGTGGAGTACTCTGGGTTTGGGCAGAATTCCGAGCTCGGAGCCCTCCCTCCGGACAGCACGCCAAATACGCATTTAATTATTCACTCAAAATTATATGTAAGTGTGAATTCATGAAATGAAGTTTTATTAACTAAGTTCGGGAGGAGCACGTTCAGATAATTAACACGAGTGGGCGGGAATCAGCAATCAGCAACCAATGATAATAGGGTACATATAGGCTCAGCAGTCTTACCTCGATCCATGGACGGTTTGCAGCATCCCTCCTCCACCCCTTCTCCACACTACTAGTTCTCCACATTCCTCTTTCTAAAAATCACTTACATACGGGGGGAGTACTCTGGGTTCGGGCAGAATTCCGAGCTCGGAGCCCTCCCTCCGGACAGCACGCCAAATACCCATTTAATTATTCACTCAAAATTATATGTAAGTGTGAACTCATGAAATCAGGTTATGTGTGTAAATCACGTGCCCGCTCACAAGCACTCACTCTTAACAGACTCACTATCACCAGCGCTGCTCGCGCATAACATAATGTACCTAAAACGCTCCCCGTTCACAGTAACCGGGTCATCTCATTCAAAACAGCCAGCTGTTGCTGTCAGCGAGCCGCCACACATTGAATACTTATCGAATACGCCCCAGCGCGCTCACGCTCACTAAATAAACACCTCACCTCCGGCGCTGCGCACTCGCTACATTCCCTTTAGCCTTTAGCACATCTAGTGGATGCATAACGCAAACTCAGTCAAACGTTTGACTGCAGTATCTTATGCGCCTTACAATCCGGTGCACCCTATATTTGAAAAATGTTCTAAAATAGGCCAGGTTCAGGGAGCTGGCCAGTACACACCAGGATCTAAGCCGCAGATTGCCGGAGGACAGAACAAAAAAAAACAAAACAAAAGGGACAACCAAACTGGACTTATGTCCTGTCAGGTCATGGCCAGACTAGGTGAGCTTGGTCTGGTGGTGCCTGGTATGGTGCCCTATCTTACTCCACGGAGGAAGACTCAGCGAAACTAGGACTCGTAACTTTGGGGTGGGATGTTGCTGGTGGTCTATGTGGGGGGGATCTGCTGGTCGTGCTTCACCGGCGGCGGTGGAGTGGCTCCCAGGCCTAGAGAATAGTGTATATCGTTATCACAGTTCTACTACCACTCCTTCTACTACTATTATTATCATGAACGCTGTTTGTTGCCACTGTTACCGCTTCTATTGATATCTTTGTTATAATTATTATTTTTATTACTATTATTATGAATATGAATACTGCCTCTACTCCTACTACAATTATATCACAACTCTATGAATATATCAATACTGCTTCTATCTAAAATACCCCTTTGCTTAAAACATACCAATGTACTTGCATACATGCTTTTGTCTTTGGCTGTCTTTGTTTGTGTTCTTTTTCTTGCTTGTTGTTTTTTCTTTTTGTTTTTTTTGCCTGTTTTTGCTTATCTTTGTTCTGCTTACTTTGTATGTGCTCCATGTACACCTTTCTCTCCTTTGTATGTATACATAATTCACTGATCACTTCTTTTGTATAAAACAATGTATGTTTTGTTAACTTGCAATAAAAAAATAAAAAAAAAATAAAAAAAAAATAAATAAATAAGATAGGCCAGGTTGAATAAATGTTTCAAGCGCCCAGTCACTTCCCCCAAACGATCCTGTACTGTAAGTGGAGCCTGAAACTGATAGTCCTCTATGTGGTGGTATTCAGATACTACCGCCCTATCCATCACGGGCTCAAATGCGTAAAAGTGCTCATTTGCGTCTGTGTATATAGGACTTGCAGCTGTTGTCTATGCAGCTTTGCGGGTCCTACCATGCCAGTGACGTCAGTTGAAATTGCCAGCGCTAACAAGCGCAATTTTTGTGTTGCTTAAAAAAGCTATATTAATATTTTTTATTAAAATGTTTAGTGTAATTTACTTTTAATTGTCATAACACGTTTTCAACGTCGATTTTTTTTTTTCAGTTCATCTCTAAGGCCTTATTAGATCCAAGCATTATACAATAACAAACCTGCTACTGTCCGTGTCATTTATGTTAATCAAAAAACAAAAGAAAAGAGGTAATAACTCACTTCTCTAGACTGAATAACTTGTTTGGAATTTGAGATTTCCATTGTACATATTGTGGTAATAATCCTATTTAAAATATTTTGCACTATATTTTCACTTTATGGTCAATGCACTCTGCACTGCAAACCTTAGCAGCTTCAGTAGCTGAATGAGCTTCAAGAGCTGCAGGTTCAGTTGAGACACACAAGCAAAGCATGACAATGAAAATTTCTTTGTCAACGGGATGATGTAAAAGTGGCACACGTAACACTTACTGTAAAACTACATGATGACCCACCAGCTTCCTGTATGTTTGGGTGTGGTTGCATATATGTGAGAGCTTTATTCTCAGGTGCATTAGTGTCAATTTGCTTTTGCAGCATTGCACAATCACGAGACTGTGTCAGTAACACAAGTCTCAGTAACATACACCTTTGTAAACACACACAGACAGTACATGAACGAGAGTAACCCCAGCAAATATATAACACTGTTTGCTGATTACTCTCATTTGTGTCTGTGAGCCAAGCAGGGACTTGCATGTCAGTAGGATGTGGTTGCATGTGAGGTTGAGCATGTTGTTCAAACTCTGTAGCTCATGTCCTCGAAAACTTTGGACATATAGTCTCAGTCACTAGCACCTTTGAAATTTCTAATTGCTTTTATTATGGGCTGACATGGACAGAGGTGTGAGTGAAAATCTGTGAATAAGTGTTAGACGCTGTCTAGAGCAAGTGGTAGACTGGGTCATGAATTCATTTACCTTAGACATTTTAGTCATAGATTTCCGTGTTAGCATCTGATAACTTTGGCTAGATACTACAAAATGACTCCAAAATACTGTTAGGTGCTGCTTTGATGAACAATACAAATATTGTTAGTGATTTGTCCTCAATTTTTAAGTTTCAAAGTTTATATATATATATATATATATATATATACATTTTGCTCTACTAACTATGCATGATTGTGTGGTTATTTGCATTTTTTTATTACCATTTAGCATTGCTTTTTCTAGCTGTTCATGTCACTATCAGAATAGTTTTGTCTTGTGACCCATCACTGATTTAGAGCATCACCCTTGAACTGTCCATGCTGGCCTGACACCATGATCTGTGCTCCCAAAATATATTTGGAGAGAACGATTCCAACATGGAAGACGACATCATAAGCTTAAAGGGCATATGTTCTCAGATTGGCTTCAAATATATAAATCTATTCAAAATTCGAGAAACTTATAAAGTTGTGCACATCACATAATCTTGGTGTAGATGGAGTTACAGCTCCACAGGCTTTGTTTCGATATAGGATGTTGGAGTGCATCAGGTGACACTTCTGTTTGAGATCATTGTGGTTTTTATGGTTTATAAACAGAGGAAATGCTGTTTTCTGCAGACTGAGTGTTCATGTGTATTCGTGTGCTTGTTTGTGTAGGTGAATAACCTTTCTTCTAATTCTAAGCCTCCTTTTACGTATACATATATATGATGTGGGCTGTGGCTGGGTTTTGTTATTTGAGATAAAGACCACAGTGGCAAAAAACACTGGTTCTGTCACATTTAATGCAGTCAGTTCGGAGTCAGAACTGTCCTGCATTAATTATGGCTATCTCAGAGAAATACCCTCCTTGCCACACATACACACACTAAACCCTGATTAAACAAAGTATTGCTTGTTCACCATTATGCAAATATTGAATTATTCCATTATGTTCTTAATGTGCAAGATCATGAGAACATCAATACATCATGTCATGAGTGCATCAATACATTTTCCAAATTACACAAGTGACAAGAGCTGCACTTCATGGCTAACAAATTTGAAGAATAGATTTAAAAAATAAAAAAACGTGTTAAGAAGTCCACAATATAGAATAGTAACAATGTAACTTATTGCTAAATAACATCATCTTTATGCAGTTTTTCCTGAAAAACCACAATTTCCATGGTTATTAGCTGTGTAAGAAAATCCATATTTAAAATCCATATTTAAAAATCCATATTTAAAACTTAAAATGACTAGCTTCCAGCCAAACAAACATACGGATTCCACTTAACACTAAAACACAACTTATGCGAGTAATGCGTCGTACATTTACAATACGCCATGACCCACTAAATTACTTCCGACGTAACAAGATGTGTAAGTTCTATATGTAACTTTTTTTATAAAATGAATCCTTTTTTTATTGCCTGTGTTTGAAGGGGTTGTAATCACACATTGCAATGATCCACTTTTTCAGGTTTTGCTATTACCTCTGAAGGCCAATATTCATATTTATAAGTGAGGTCTCCGGGTCGGATTCCCTGCGAAATCCATCAGATGTGACGTGCATGCACGCTCCCGAGCCTCTCTATCCAGTCAACCTGTCTCTATCCAGTCTCTATACAGTCATGACCAACGGCACTTCAGCTGACGTCAGCCCAGTCTGATAACAGCTCCAAAACGTCCTGCCTCCAGCACAACACAGACTCCAACAGAAACTCCACATAAATATAAAAAACAAAAAAGTTTTATCTGCCCAAGCTCGTCAGGCAAAACGTGAATCTGTTCGACTCCAGACGAAAAACGCGGATCAACATAGTAAACACTAGTGAAATAGCAAGGTAAACTACATGCAACATGACATGAATACAAAAGAAGAATGTTCCAGGATAACAAAAAGTCGGTGCTTTAGCATGTAACTTATTTTATTTACTAGATCTACTGAGTAACGTCACTCATCCCACTACTATTATATTGTTTATAATACACATTTCCAGACACGTTCAGTACAGTAATGTTACTTCCTACGATCTTACTGATACACTGAAACTGTTCAGTCTAGTTCACTAACCATTTTCATTATCATATTATACATTCACCTGTGTTGACATTGCTGATTGTGAAAGATAAACGAAAATAGTTCGTGAAATGGCTTATAACATCACGTCGGCTAAATGCAGTTTATTGTAACATTATCATGGTACGAGCACAGAGCATTAGTTCAACGTCAAGCTGGTAAAAGTAGGCTATTATTGTACCTGAAGTGGGAGTTTACATTAGTTTCCAGCATGTTGTGTGATTATTTTGCCGTTGCGTTGAAAGTCTCTGTGTGGCCGGTAGTGACTGCTCGCTCTTGAGATCTAGCAAGCACACGAGCACGAGCGCTCTTGTTGCATTCTGAAACATCACCGCTAGAGGCCGCTAAAAATAACATACAGCACCTTTAAAGGAGTAGTTCACTTTTGAAAAAATTTTGCTGATAATTCACTCACCCCCATGTCATCCAAGATGTCCATGTCATTCTTTCTTCAGTTCGAAAAGAAATTAAGGTTTTTGATAAACATTT
Source organism: Hybognathus amarus (assembly GCA_030378365.1). Lineage (NCBI taxonomy): Eukaryota > Metazoa > Chordata > Actinopteri > Cypriniformes > Leuciscidae > Hybognathus > Hybognathus amarus. The sequence continues at coordinate 202,481 of JAQIUQ010000081.1, forward strand.
CTTCAGTGGGAAATGTACTATTTCTTCAACTTCAGTGGGAACCAAACGGTTCAAGGTCCAAAATACACTTTCAGTACAAACTGCAAACTGTTCAAAGGGCTCTAAACGATTCCAGACGATGAATAAGGGTCTTATCAAGCAAAACTATAGCTCATTTAATAAATAAATAACAAAGTTTAAGTTTTAAGCTTAAATGCTCGGCTTGCTCTGTTCTGTGACGCACGTTTGTGACTCTCCTGTTCGAACTCGTTCATCGAAATGAACAAATCTTTTTCCGAGTTAAACATATTGCCTCTATTAAATACCCTTTAGGCACATTACCTCCATAATTAATTTTTAATTTATTGTGTTTCGAGCTCTGTCGAATTGATTCATTAATCCTTGATTTTCTTCTTTACCACTCATTTATAAACAAGCACTTTCTATTTTTATATCATGTGAACTTATCCTCGATACTATTCCTTACAAAAAACAATCAGATTGCTTTGATATCGCTACTTAGATCCAACTTTCCAAATCTCGGCTACTAGCCTTTAGCCCGCTAGCATTTATCGATCAGGCCTATCGATCGTCTCATTTTACACCCGTTTCACTGAAAGGATACGGGTTATGTCCAGCATTTCAGCCCTAAATTAGTAGTGATATTGGTAGTATCACTACTAATTTACCATTCATCTTTTATAATGGTGAACATATCGGATGTGTGTCTAACGTTACCACACATTCAAGCTGTTTTCAGTACGATTGGAGCTGGAATCGGTGGAGAGCAAATCCGTGGTCTGCTGGTGAAGCAAGCCGAGCTGCGAGATTGGCGATCAGCGCTTGCCAGTGGTGGAAAGAGTACTGACAAATTGTACTTAAGTAAAAGTATTGCTACTTAAGTAATAATTTACTTGAGTACAAGTAGAAGTACTGAAATATAATATGACTCAAGTAAGAGTAAATAAGTAGTTTGCTTAAAAACTACTCAAGTAACTACGTTACAAAGTACTTTAGTATTTTTCTATTTTTACCCAAAATGGGGAGATGATAGCGAAATGTAGCGCTAAAAACTCTCATGTCATCTATTTCATTCATACTGAAGGCCCAGTACTGATGCATAGAAGTATTAAACTTACACATTTCAGGAAATGCCTTATATGGATATAATAATGTGTAATAGTGATGTTTTGACTGATGAAACATGAAGACAAACACATTATAGCTATAATATATCTGTGCTCATCAAACTATCAGGTATTTTCAAAAGAATGATGTATGTCTTGAAAGGGATGGTTCACCCAAAAATGAAAATTAGCCCACGATTTACGCTCCCTCAAGTCATTTTAGAAGATATGACTTTTCTTCTTTCAGTCGAATACAATCAGAGTTAGGCTATATTAAAAAATGGCCCTTCCAAACTTTATAATGGCAGTGAATGACTGGAGAAAATTTGAAGCCCAAAAAAGTGCATCCATCAATGATTAAAGGGCAATTCCACCTCTGGAAAGATGAATGTGTATTTAAAATGGGTCATTTATGTAGAAGAAATGTGAAATTATTTTTTAATTTGGAGCTTTCTAGACTGAGAAAAGACAGAAAATGTATTTTTGGCTTATGTGAATGAAAAACATCAACTCCCAGAATTCATTTGCTTCGCTGCCCTAGGAGGCCACGCCTACCGCTAGGTTTACTGTGTTCGACCGGGATGAGTGCCGGCTGTCTGGATGACGGCGCGAGACGAGCCAGGTTTACTGTGTCGAACCGGGATGAGTGCCGGCTGTCTGGAGAACGGCGCGAGGCCGGTGGCGTGATTACCGATGAGCGGCACCTAAGACGTAAGTTACCGGTCTCGTATCTCTCACGGAGGAGCAGGTATTTTCTTAGCAATGTTAAAACGCATCAACCGATCACTTGTTTGGCGTTCATGTAAACACAACAGTCAGATTCACCAATCATAAGGAATTGAGTTAGATTGAAACAAAAGCTGTAACTTACATGTAAACAATGAATGGCGACTTCAGAAATTAAAAGCTGAATCCCGGACATCGACGGCCGGACATGTCCAGGAAAAAGAGGACGGTAACCCCTAACTTGCTACTCAGCTTTCTCCACAGAACAAGAGCCTGCTAGCTTAGCGTCCAAAAAAGATGTGTAACGTTAATGTTAATCCCAATCCTCCATAACGCATCCGTCAGCGTATTCAGTAGTTTCGTCCACATTTTCAAAACGTTTCTGCCAGTGAAATCAAACGCATTGGCACTGATCTGTGATAGGTCTGTTAGCGCAATAGGTCCAACCCCCTGATTGGCGGGTTTGAAAGGGTGGGGACTCGGGCTTGTAGTTTTTTACTGAAATCGCCCTCCTTACACTTCCGCCAACAATGACGTAAATGACGATTTTTGCGTCATTGTTGGAGGAAGTGAAAAAGGTAAATAGCAGATTTCTCTCGTCTCAGGGGAAAATGATAAAGTGTTGCATGACCATTCAATAGTATAACTGGGTTTCTAACAATGGAAAGCTTAATGCAAATGGGTGGAGTTGCCCTTTAAAGTGCTCCACATATAGACTACTAGCCTTCTCTGTTGTCAAGAACAATTTTTTATTACTAATTTTGAAAAGTAAGTCCAGGTAAGATCATTTGAATGTTTGGATTTGAATCATTCATAATTGAAAGCAAAGAAAGTTAATGGAGAGTTCCGATGAAAACGGTATGAAAAACAATAAAACAGTATGAATAAAAAATTTCCAGTAAAAAAAAAATTAAAAAATAAGTGGGGTATGGTTAACATGTTAAATTAAATTATCTTTTTTCGTTGTAGCCTACCGAAAATGATCTGGAAGCCTACTGTTGCTATGGGAACGAACTGCACTTTTATATGCATCTGACTGACAGCTAAATCATGCGATCTTATTTCACTTTTTTCAGCTTTGTACAAAGTTTGCTTAGTATATTTAGTTTAACTGTATTGTTAAACAGGGCGAGCTTTACAATTAATTTGAACTGTGTGCATGTATTTTAGCCACTTACATTGTTCTTGCTCCTTCCATGCAAACCACCGCCGTCCATGTTATGAGCCAAGCTTTTTTATTTACTGCAACTGCCCAGTGCTCTGGTATTATCAATGGTATGACCCATTTCAGTAGTTGCCATAATTAAATATGAGCAGAATACTCACGTACATTCACTGAAATATTGAAACGTTAGCGCTACTGATTCAAAACACGAGCGTCAGTGATTGAATGTCAAGCGCGGTTTGAACGCCCCGCCCAACAGCCGAACTAGAGGTTTTGATTGGTTTTGCACCTCGAGTCAGACCTGTCTGTCCTTGGCTGAAGGGCTTCAGATCTGTCTGTTATTGGCTGAAGCACAGTGCTCCACCGCAGTAATATGAAAGTATTTGTAATTAGTTACTTTCCACCACTGGTGCTTGCAACGTCACGCACCGATGCTCACAAGTCAGTGGTTAGTAACTTTTTGACTCTGACTTCGTCTACTCCATGCGTTTCTCTGCCCAGGACTCTCTGCCTTCATTCACTCTCGGCACCGACACAACATCATGGACCCTGGGTGATCCCACAGTGGAAGACACAAGCCAGGACTAGAGCAAGAACCTCTCCGCCCCTCCCGGTCTTCCTGAGATCTCCACCCGGAATCGCTTCTCCCTCTTCCCGAGTCGGATGAAGAAGGACTACAGGAGCCTGATGAGACGGTACGCAGAACAGCGCCTGAAGCAACGATCATCGCATCTGGACCGCTTCCCATGTACCGACAAGAACAGGAAAGGTTTGGTGTGGTTTAAATGTATGGTGTGGTGGAAAATTTTAAACTGAAGATTAAGCTAACCATGTTTTAACATTTGAACTCATTTCACCTGCTAAATCTCTGAGACAATGTATTAAGACATTCTGTACTTTAGATGAATGTATGTGTGTAAAATGCCTGACTGTGTGTATAAATAACACACAGTCAGGCATTTGATGCAGAAAAGTTAGTTCATGCATTCATGATAGGGTTGCCACCTGTCCCGGTTTTACCGGGATTGTCCTTTTTATTAACCTGTACCGGGAAATTTATGGACTCTACCCGGGACAATGAATGTCCCGGTTTTTCGAGAGGCTGCGTGAATACGTATGTTCAAAACTGAATAGCTCGTGGCCGCGTGCACCGGCTCTCCCTATAAGCTAACTAAGCGGCTGCTTAGGTCCCCGCCGCCACCAGGGGGCCCCCTAACTATAGATGGTAGTCGCCGCTTTGAAGTGTGGGGAAAAGTTCCTCCCGTTGGCGCGCCCCACCTGTCATGAGACCGCATCGCATCTTCATCTTTACAGAAAACATCAGTTTGTTAAAGAACAATTAAATACCTCCTTGCTATTTTTTACACTTTCAATTTTGCCAGCTTGTGCGCTTGAGTGTGGCTTTATCATTATCCTGTATAGCCTATTTAAGTTATTAAATCAATAAAGGGGCGATTTGTCCACTAATGGCTTAAATAAACAACTAATAGTCGAATAGAAAAAAACTAAGTCGGAAGCAGGGTTGAGCGCGTGACCCTGAATGGAATGAGAGAGCAGAGGAATCTTCAGAAATGCGTTTTTCGCTCATCGGAACAAACGAATATTGACATAATTAATCATTAGTTTATATCGCATACACTGCCCATCATTTTAATCCCATATCAAACACATTAGCCTATGTTATGTCTAGTTTAATGTTTTTAAATAAGACCTGTCTTGCCAAGTCATGCCCCCCCCCCCCCTAGACTAGATTACTGTAATGGCTTATTGGCTGGTTGTCCTGCATCCTCAATAAACAAGCTACAGTTAGTGCAAAATGCAGCTGCTAGAGTTCTTACTAGGTCAAGAAAATATTATCATATAACATTAGTTCTACATTAGTAAATTACAAAGTTCTACTACTGACCTATAAAGCCCTAAATGGTTTTGTTCCTGTGTATTTAACGGACCTTCTATATTCCTACAATCCATCTGTTCTTTAAGATTCCTAAATTCGAGGCTTCTGGTCATTCCTAGGATATCTAGGTCCACTAAAGGAGGGAGGGCGTTCTCGCATTTAGCTCCAAAACTCTGGAATAGCCTTCTTGATATTGTTCGAGGCTCTGACTCGCTGTCCCAGTATAAAACTAGATTAAAGACGCATCTCTTTAGCCAAGCATTCACATAATGCTTACCTTTTATTCCTCTGTTGAATCAGATCGAATGCATTTAATATTTTAAAACTTGAAGTTGGTTTATTTATGTATAGGTTGCATAGTATTTACAGTCATTACATTGCCACTGGAACCGTTGCCACTGAAACTGCATTAATGCACCAGTGGGACTTGAACAGCCTTAGTCAAACGGGTTGGCGTGTATGGTTGGGTTGTGGAGAAATTGTGGTTAGGTTTTAGCAGCAGGAGGGATGTAGAGGTCAGTAAGCTGGGCTGAGTTGAGTGGGGGACAGAGGGGAGTGACTACTCTTGATTCTGGGATCTAATCTTGTGTAATGGTAATCATTATGAACATCAGCTATGCTAATTATTTCCCATTTGCTTTTCTGCTGTTATTCTTGGGATGCTAGTCCCGAGAATAAATGGTGTTCGTCAGCTCCAGTTTGTATCCAGCCTCTCATGGAGACTTCAGATGCCCCAACACCTGCGATGAGACGACTCAACGCCTGTGATGACTCACCGCCGCGATTATGCCCTAAATTATTACATGATTAATTAAATGTATTTTTCCATGTACATTTCTGAAATGCACTTTCTGTAAAGCTGCTTTGAAACAATATGTATTAAAAGTCCCTCTGTGGTGAATATCAAGGAGAACGCAGATGGATCTCTCAGCGGCGGACTCTGCCTTATCTCTCCCTTCATCTGTGAGATCCAGTGCCTCAGTTCCGGGTTCGGAAGGACGCGCTGTGGTTTCTTCCACTCTGGCTGAGGCACCAGTACTGCAACTATCCAGTTCTGAGGAGCTAGATGTTGTTAGTATTGGGGGAGATTTGGAGGATTCGCCACCCTACACTCCCGAAAGTGATGAGCTAATGGAGGTATTAACAAGAGCTGTAGAAAAGTTCACATCCCTGACTCTGAAGACTGCATTTCCTGCCTGAAGATGAAGGCAGGGGCGCAGCTGACCCCTGGGAGTTATATGAAGGGACCAACCCAGTTGCTTCAATGCATTTAGGGGTGTGGTCCTGGTCAAGACATTCTCCTGAACTCCAAACTGAATGTCAGAGAAAGGTGATTTAAGCAATTCTGAGCGTGGCATGGTCGCTGGTGCCAGACGGGCCGGTCTGAGTATTTCACAGTCTGCTCAGTTACTGGGATTTTCATGCACAACCATTTCTAGGGTTTACAAAGAATGGTGTGAAAAGGGAAAAAATATTCATCCAATATGCGGCAGTCCTGTGGGCAAAAATGCCTTGTTGATGCTAGAGGTCAGATGAGAATGGGCTGACTGACTCAAGCTGATAGAAGAGCAACTTTGACTGAAATAACCACTCCTTACAACCAAGGTGTGCAGCAAAGCATTTGTGAAGCCACAACATGGCGGATGGGCTACAACAGCAGAAAACCCCACCAGGTACCACTCATCTCCACTACAAATAGGAAAAAGAGGCTACAATTTGCAAGAGCTCACCAAAATTGGACAGTTGAAGACTGGAAAAATATTGCCTGGTCTGATGAGTCTCGATTTCTGTTGAGACATTGAGATGGTAGAGTCTGGTAAAAGTTGGTGTAAAATTGGTGTAAAGAGAATAAGAACATGGATCCATCATGCCTTGTCACCACTGTGCAGGCTGGTAATGGTGGTGTAATGGTGTGGGGGATGTTTTCTTGGCACATTGGCATTGTTTAAATGCCACGGTCTACCTGAGCATTGTTTCTGACCATGTCCATCCCTTTATGGCCACCATGGACCCATCCACTGATGGCTACTTCCAGCAGGATAATGCACTATGTCACAAACTAGAATCATTTCAAATTGGTCTCTTGGACATGACACACTGTCTCTTGAACAGTTCACTGTATTAAAATGGCCCCCACAGTCACCAGATCTCAACCCAATAGAGCATCTTTGGGATGTGGTGAAACTGGAGCTATATGTGCCCTTGATGTGCATCCCACAAATCTCCATCAACTGCAAGATGCTATCTTATCAATATGGGCCAACATTTCTAAAGAATGCTTTTAGCACCTTGTTGAATCAATGCCACGTAGAATTAAGGTAGTTCTGAAGGCGAAAGGGGGGCAAACAATATTAGTATGGTGTTCCTAATAATCATTTAGGTGAGTGTATGTCTATGTGGTGTTTTTAATATGCTTTAAGACAAACAATGTGCAAATTCCCAAGTCAACTACATTGGTGAATATTTTCTCTTTAAAACTGTAGTGAACCAAAGACGGTCTCAAAACGGGAGGTTGATATCGCTGGTGTTTCTTACATCACAAACTATCTTGTAACCAATCACTTTAACATGCAGACAGGCTTTAGTATATCATTAACAGTGAACTAGCAGGGAGTCTTGAGAGATGCCAGGTTATCCCGGTATATTTTTCTGTTGACATGAAACATCGGATCAACTGATCAACTAGATGGCTTTCTCCACTGACGTTCTGAGTTGTTCAACGCATTTCTGATGATTGTTAGAACGCAGTTGCCTGACTCTGAGATGTGAATGTGACCATGGTTTCTGTAACATTAGCAACACATTATTAGCTGTTTGATAAATTCTGCCTGTCAATCAAAAGGCTAATCATATTAATTACCGTAATGTGTCCAACGTTGTAAAGAGTGATCATATCGGAGGCTGGGCTAATTAGCATATGCGTACATTAAATGAAGCAAGGGAGTAGAATTTTTAAGGGACTAATAGTTTATTTTCATAGGAAAAAAACATTTAAATATGTAATTTTGGTGATCAAAGATAAGTTTTAAGGGGTTAAAGAAATTGAATACTAAGGGACTTTAAAATAAACGCTTTTCAGAGTTTTTATGCAATGAGAAAAGGGAGAAGAATGGGGTTGGAAAAGGCTGGCTCAAACTTGGTTTGGTTGTATCAAAAACTAAAGCCACTGTCTTTACTCTCCACACCAATGCCCCTGTTACTGGCTTCATTAATTCATTTTTTTAAGCTCAACCAGACAATTTTGTAACGGGTTAGTGTAAATAGTCAAGTCAAGTTACATGTACCTTCATTTATATAGCGCAACACAATACATATTGTTTCAAAGCAGTCTTTGTTTAGAGATTGTTTACAGTGATAAACAGTCATAATTCAGTTGAAATCAGTTCAGTGTTGATTCAGTTTGATCCAATAACTGTGTAAAGTTCATCAATTAATGAATGACATCATCATCTAGCTCAGTTCAGTTCTCATCCAATAGTGTCAGTGCAGTGCAAGTCATTAACATTGGTGAATAATAAGTGTCCCAACTGAAGCAAACCAAAAGGCCTAATAGCCTTTGCCAAAGATGGGCTATTTGCATAATATTTGTATATATGAGGATTGTACATAATTAGCACAATGAATAATAAACAATTAAAATAGAAATTCCTGGTCTATTTCACACAAGCACTGTGGGGGGCAATTATGTCACTTATTTTTTAAAGAAACCGTCTTAGACTGGTTTTCTTAGAGCTAAGCCCTTTGAGAGTCAGTGTCAATACGTATGCTAGTCATGATCCTCTTATATCTGACTCATAGGGTTTTCTGTTGCGCCCACTGACAGTGTCAACTCTCAATTTCAATCACTCACATGTCCCAACTAATACTGTGATTCTGTGATCAACCCTGTGTGGATGTATATTCTCAGAAGTAGTTTTGAATATGCAGTCTCTGCATCGAACATCAGGACTCTTTTGGGGTGTTTTTGAGGAGACAGAGACACCAGACTGCTGTTTCACCCACATACCATGTAAAATCAAAACTGCTGATCTAACTTGAACGGAAATGCAAAAAAAAAATGTTTTAATCAAAATAATCCTACATTTGAAGTAAATGCCTCCTCTTCTTTCTGAATAACAATTTGTCAAGAAAGAGAAATCTGATCAGTGTGTGTGAAACGGTGAATTCAGGCATTAGCCTTGTCACGCTGACACTTACTATGTCACTATGTTCACAAACAGAGTTTAGATTCAGCCAGGATTAGGCCTTAGTTCAATTAGGACATTTAAGTATCTTTTATAAAAGTGCCTTACTGGTGTGCATTTTGAGACTAAACAACGGCACTTACATATTTTAAGGTATGTCAGTACAAGTTGCTTTCAGTTAAAACAGCTCAAACATGCATTTTACTCTGGTAAGTCTGGTTTAAGCCTCATCTGTAAAACTGGGGGTTATAATTCAGGGTGCGCCGATCCGATATTTCGGTATCGGTATTAGTCCGATACTGGCCAAAATCACTGGATCGGATATTGTATGAATCGCGGGAGTATATTCCGATCCGATACGACCACGGACCTAGTCCTAAACTGTCAAACAAATGCTTAACAACACCTGAGAGACATGCCGTAAAGAGAGATGAGCAACATGCGTCACGCTGCAGCTGCACGCAGGGTCGCCAGATTTTCACAACAAAACCCGCCCAATTGCATTTTAAAACGTAGCCAATCGCGTTTCCAGGTGTGAGAGGGAGCGCGGACTTGGCAACACTGGCGTCACGTGAACAGTAGCTAGAACGAGACTGAGTAAAGGTGCGTTCCATTCGACAGGATCCCTACGCAGTGTTCACTGCTCCCTACTCCCTGAACACGGTATATCAGTTGAAGTGGACTTCACTGACTTCCTGTGAAGTGATGTATTGATGTTCCCTTATTCCCTATGCCGTTTGCAGTGCCCTTCGAACTGAACATGTTCGTTCCCTTCGAATAGGAATCTCACTTAAGATGGTGAAATACCCTGTGAAGTCCACTTCGCAGTCCTTTTACGGTTCGAATGGAACGCACCTTAAGGTGAGACCTGTCAGCAATTATCATGTCAGCTGTGTGGAGTTATATTTTAAAAAGTGTGCATTTTGTTTTGTGAGTCTCCGCAACGGCGATAGATTGGAGCGCGTCCGAGTGAAGATTGTGCGCGCGCCACAAGAGAACACTGTATCCGTGCAACTGATAGCAGCGGCAACGAGCGCTCAGCTTGATTTAAAAAAACAAACACATTTTAGCGCTAGGTCTAACTATGTTAATTAATGCTCTGTTAAATGGAGATGTTTTATTTATTTGTATTACATCTGTGCCTCATAATGTTTCAAAAGTGGTGGGGGGCAATATCGATCCTGAGAAAAAGTGGCTGGGACATGTCGCACCCTCAAATTACACCTATGATCCCCAGATGTTACATGTGAAAAACTTTAGAGCTTGGACTGTCTACCCAAAATGTGTTTCCCCTTTATCAGGTGTAATGGCCAAGTAGAGTTTAATTTGTGAGTGCCTTATTGTACTATTCTGTTCTATTGTACATTTTATAATGGAGATACCATTATTTTTATGGTAGATTATACTTATTTAAGTTATGACCAGGCTACATAGAGTTTTGTGTTACATCCAGTATTTGGCATTGGAATTATATATATTTTTTATTTGCACAGTTGGACTTTAAATTTAATTAATTGAATGGTGCTGAATAATTAAAAATGCTGCTACAAGTTCTGTTTAAAAATTATTTTAATAAAAATTAAGCAGCAGTAGATGTTGTGGGCTACGTATTTCTTCCTTTAGGGGAGTAGAACATTTATTGCACTATTTGAGCATGATGCTTTTTAGATGGCTAGGTTAATCACAGTGCATCCTCCTGACAAACGTGTTATTAACAGCTTAATTAAGAGGGAGAAAAATATGGTATAGGTATTGTATCAGTATCGGTATCGGCAGATACTCAAGTTTGTGGTATCGGTATCGGACATGAAAAAGTGGTATCGAGCCACCCCTAGTTATAATTTTGAAATTGGGTTAGTGCCACTGCTAATCAACTGAGTAATCAAGTCCTGATTCACAACATTAGCATAAGCGTTTTGCTGTGCCACAGATTTAAACTGTTTAGCAATAGACTGTGG